>UXSR01000564.1:0-26344 GCA_900604375.1 Mesocestoides corti
ACTTGCTCAAGGTGAAGCTGCTCAATGCCACCGCTCACAAGACCTTCCACACCCAGCTCTACACGTGCGCCGTAGAATTCGACTTCCTGCCGGTGTGCATCGTGTGGTTTTGACTGGGTCACACCACCTTCCAGGATCTAACTGCTCTTCTCTGTCTTCAGCTCTCCACGTGGGTGGAGTTGACGCGAACAGGTCTGCTACCTGGTGCTCTGGTCGCTGTCCTCGTCGCCCTATTGGAGATGCTCTGGAGACCGTCCAAGTCGTCGAAGTTCGGCGGCGGCGGTGGCGGCGCTGGCGGTGCGTCCGCTCACGGCGACGTCTGCTCCACCACCGAACAACGCGTCATCCACTCGGCCAAATCCCAATCAATCCAACATCAGATCATGCTTGCCAGAGAGACTTCCCTCCTCATCACCCATGTTGTTACCAACTTCGTCATAATCCAGGTGAGTAGCGTTAAAATTTTCGCATCTAGCCAATGTTCACGCTGACCCGGTTTCTTACACTCAACTAACTTTTTCTTACCGTGATCTGATTGGCTGTTGGTGTTTCTTGTATTCTTGTATCTTTAATGACCGTTCTCCAAACGCATATACATACTGTGTCTGTGTGTGGTTTCGTGGCCAATTCCGACTTCGTGTTTTGGTTTTGTTTTTGACAGTTATTTTCGTTCGGCGTGCTCGCCAGTTTGGTGATGCGATTGAAGCTGTTTTTCACGCCCCAACTGTGCCTAACCCTTGCCATTCTCGCCCAACCGCGTCTCTTCTTTGGCTCGCAAAAGCTCCTCCTTCTGGTGCAACGCTGGAAGACGGACAATCGCCAGCCGGTCGGTCAGAAGAGGGGCGGCGATGACGTGAGGCCGGTGCAGCACCCCGTCTCCTCGGCCGCGATTTCGTGGAAGAAGTTGCTCATTGTGCATTCGGTCTTCGTTGGCGCCATTTCTGCCTCGGCTCATCGCGGAATGCACAACTTGCTGGTTCGTCAATAACACCACTACTCATGTCTTTTAAGTAGCCGTTTCAAACTTGACTGTAGTTACGGCTGCGCCTGTTTTGAATGTAGGTAGAGTGGAGCAAACGGGGCCAGTTTTCTGACTTCACCACGGAAACCATGTTACAGTGGGCCGCGAGGCTGCCCAATCGGACTGACGGAAGGCCGTGGGTCTTCACCGGAGCCATGCCCACCATGGCGACCCTCCGACTGGGTTTGGTGGTGCCGAATGCGCCTGGCAAGTTCGCCGTAACTAATCACCCGCACTACGAGAACGCGGGGATTCGACTGCGCACTGAGTTGGCCTACGCAGTGTGCAGTAGGAAACCTGCTGAAGCCGTGTGGGCTATCTACCGACGCATACTCAAGGTAGCCGCATACTCATACGCCTGCCAATTTTTTTATTTGTGAACGCTGCTAATTGATTTCCTTGTAGGCAGATTTTGTTGTGATCGAGCGTGCCTGGTGTCTGAGTGCAGGTGCGAAGCCTGGATGTGCGTCTGTGGAGCTCTGGGATACTCTTGACCCGGGATTGGCAGATCGGGCTAGCGGACCTCTGTGTGCGGATTCGTTTGACCGAGCAGGACCCTCTAATTTGACTTTGCGCTACTTCAGGCCTGTCTTTGTCGCAACGGACCAATCTCTGGTTGTGTGGCGGGTGTCACCCTAGCGTTCTTGTTAATCGCATTTTTTCGCCTTGCATTTAATAATATTGCTACTAATTTGATTTCAGTAGCTTGTTGGCTGAACTGGCAAATTTGTGGTGGTATTGCTAAGTTTGGATCCTGCCTGTGGTAAATAACTGCAATCAGTTGTAAAACGTCTTTTTACAAAAGGACAGAACAGAGGGGCGCGAAAATTAAGTTGAAGGTAGAAAACAAAGCTATCAGGAATCACTTCCGCACTCGAGGGATGAGTCCAGCTCTCCGATTGGTAGGGTCTCGCTAACCTTGTCCACCGATTGGTCAATGCGTTTATCTGGTGTCCGGATTTCATTGGTGGTTGCCTCGAGACTTGACGTCCACCTTCGGTATTTCGCTCGTGCGTTTTGAAACCAAACCTAATTGCGGTGGTAAAAGCAGCCATTATCTGGAAGTCGTTAAGCATCATTGACCATGGAATAGTTATTAGGACAAGTGACAATTGAGCACAAGTATTTGGTTGAGGCAGTCTTTGTCAAAGTAATTCTAATTACATTTTGACCTCGGAACTGACCAATCAGGGACGGGGATTTTGTGTAAAATATGACTTCCCATATCCACAGTGCAGTTACTTCGACAAGAATGCCTAATTGATTTACCTGAAGGACGCGTTTCGATAGCTCCGTTTTGTCCGACAGTAGGCGCAGTTCCTTGGAATCCGGGTTCTGGTTGACCTTGAAGTAGGCCTTCATTAGTCGTAGTTGTTCGTGTTTGAAGGAGGTTCGAATTCGCTTCTGTGCTGTGTCCGTGATGGCCAGTCTTCGTCTCGCTTTCTCGCGATTGCCTCCCCCTCCTGACGTACAGAACCGGCAAGATAGATGGGAAAACCTTACCACTGATTTGGTAATTACTGTCTACTTATAAGATATGAGTAGAAACGTCTGTTCAGTGCTTTATTTCAAAGGCTGTCTTAATTGGAATCTTACCTTCTGTGAGATGGTCGGGACTCGGTGTGGAGACGCCGAAAAGATCCAGTCGATTTCGCAGTCCCCTGGACGCCCTCTTACTCGACTGTTGTTTTTTCGTGCTTGCATTTGGTCGGTGTAGGAGGCAGAAGACACGTCGGTTAACAGTCTCGACGTAACACTGCTCACCCAGGTGAAACTGAACTCCGCAAACTCGACAACGCAGGCAGTCGACGTGGAAGGATAGACCTCGATGAAGATGCACCACCAGGTCCACTTCAGAGAAGCGGTTTTCGCAACCGGCACATGTTGCACAGCTGTAACAGTGAGAGGAACGGGCATTAAAATCGCTCAGTGTTCTTCACCCCCTTTAGTTATCGATTTTTGGTTGTCGGAGGAATCGGATGCATTTTAATCTAATCTGCCGATCGATTAAACCCCTTGTTAACGCAAAAATGTATGATTCTCGAGTGAGAAGCTGACTGACCACATTGGTTGAAGGTGATTGGCTGCAGACAGAGACTCATTCAATTGAAAAGGGCACATAAATTAGCACAAACCTTGTGTAGTCACGCCTGCAGAGAAGCTGACCCTTGTGCTGATAACACGAGGTCTCCCATTGCAACTCACATCCACAAAGACCACAACGAAGGCATTCGGCGTGCCATGATTGGCCGTCAACCTGCAAGTACTGCCGATCCCTGATTGGTTTTGCGCAGCTCAAGCACACCCTCGCGATTGGCTGAGCTGAGCAGTCGGGGTTCTCGCACGTGGCTGGCTCCGTTTCTGGCGCCTTCAACAAATGAGAAGGTCACAGTGCCGAATTTCAAGGACATGCATTCGACCTTAGCAATTATTTTCCGCGAATTATTTATTGAGCCAGAAGAAGCTGACGCGTATAAGAATTTTGTCCTTCGCAACAGTTATTAAACATGATAATGTTAAAAGAAAATGACTTTTGTAGTAGATAAAATTATATAAATGTACAACATTGTATTGCATTATTAAATAAAATCATTAATCTTGATTTCTTTTGTTAAATTTATGCAGACGAATATTCCGTCAAATCAATAATATCAATAGAAATCGATGTATTTATTCATCACAAGGCATTTTCATTTGATATTATGGAGAGGGCTTAGGCGCAGACAATTTCATCAAGGATTTTGACTCGCGATTAATCAACCAACTGACCCCCCGGAACGGCAGGGAATGCCACCACGTGTGTTCACTGTTCCCCCCGGTGGCCGTCTGCCCAAACCCCCTGTGGAGAATTTCGCTTTTGTTGACTTAAACCCCATCAGTTTCAACGCTAACACAAATACCCATACGACAACCACACCTAACTGAAGCGTATCGATTAAAATAGTCCACAGCTCTGAGTTCAAATCAACGGATCGATAAACACTGATTGCAGCTGGTTTGAATAGCTCAAAATTTTCGAAAAACTCTTTTTTAGGCTTTATTTAAAATTGGCCAAAATGGTGCACTGGCAATCTTGGAGGCACTTGGCAAATCAGTTCGACTCAATTTGAGTGAGCGGAAACCCGTTACAGACGTCAGTCAGTCAAACACTTTCCACACTCAACTCACTTCAAGCTACAATCCTGACTGATTACACGAATTTGAAGAAATACGACTTACGTGATTTGCAGATTCCTGGAAGTAGGAGTCATCACCGCGCCCAAGGAAAATGAATTCCTCGTCCAGAGCATGCGAATACTCCATATGGCAGCACAGTGGGTGAAAATTCCCCAGTGTTGGAGCCATACTGGCGTAAAATGGCACCTCAAATGCTGCATTTGTCGGTTCACAACGCTGACACACCTGATTGGTCGGGAGCAGCCAATAAGTGAGGTGTGCGAGCAAGCTAGCAAACGCTCGTGGGTGATTGGTCAACTTGCGCCACGGTGACGGAGGTGCTTCCTTGCTGCACCGCGACGCCAAAATTAATGCATCCAAAACGCAATAACTTTTAGAAATTTTAGAACTTTTGACTGCTGAATCCTATAAACAGTTAAAAAGTCTCTTGATAATTAGATTTATCGATCGCAAGATATCTATTTAACCAGTAAATTCAATCAGCGTTCGATGTTTCACTGAAGCGATGTTGGAGATTTTTCCTAAGCAGCCTTAATCTTGAAACCAAACGGGATGTAAGTTGGGCTGGTGTGAATGCTGAAGACGGAATGCATGCTTAGACTGGTCTTATTATATGTGTTCAAATCGTCGATGCTTCGACTAAAACTTCTTTACCAATATTGATGCGATAAGAGAGTGCTTCAACGCCAAACTTGACACCCCCTGTACTACGGCGGTCCAACTCAAGATCATGCTACATTACAAATAGACCGCATACACGATTCGAGTTTGTGGAAAAATTAGTGTCGTGTGAAAATTCATCTCCACGAATTCCAGCAAGATCATTATCTCATGTAACGGTGAGCAGAAGAAGGGAATTCTACGGCGCACGTGTAGAGCTGGGTGTGGAAGGTCTTGTGAGCGGTGGCATTGAGCAGCTTCACCTTGAGCAAGTCCATGATGTGAGCTCCGTCCGAGACGTCTCCAGTGGAGGCGAGGATTCGACGCACCACGACACCCACACCCACCGCCGCAAGGAGTGTCGAACAGGTGAGGAGGAGGACGTGAGGCAGCAGACCTGCAACAGAGGAGGTGGAACATTCAAGGAAGCACAAACTAGCCATCATGGAAGACATCTTGTTCGCTGAACCCAGTCCACAGTTAAAACCGAATGATTGGCAGATTTCACGACTCCTACACAGACACAGCTGGTGTCGTGTGAGAATTCGTCACCGCCACTTCCAACACAACCAGTACTTTGGAAGACGGTGCGCTGAAGGAGGGGCAAGCATTGGTGTGGAAATCATGACCACTGAGGTGACTGCGACAACGGTAGATGTCAGATTGAGTGAGATAGGATTGAAGGTGTGTGAAAATTTGGCACTTGACGGCAGACGATGCAAGGACACACTTACCACCAAAGGTGACTCTTTCTGACGCCCACTTCTGTCGGTTGAGGAGACTGCGGTGGCAAAACAATCCTGCAAAACAACAAAACCGAATCAGGCAAAAGCACACAAACACGACGCCACAGCGGCTTCACACCCCGGTTCATTTCGCTGGCTCTACGCCAAGCAAACATGTGAAAACCGAGTTCGGATAGTCATTGAGCCATTGGGCCGCACAAAATTGCTCCAATCAGCGTGATCCACTGGGAGCAAACTCAAGGTCACCTCAAGTTCGTAGAACGATCAAATGTGTGGGCGAGACTTGCTGATCACAAGGCAAAATCTCCGCTGGCAAGAGTCGACGGTTTATTCAGGGTAATAAGAGTTGCGTCTTCCACAACTGTGGCTAGAAGAGAGGCATTCATTGTGCTTGAGTGTTCAAGGTCAGTAGGGGTGCTGATTTCCGACTTAACGTAGTGACTTTGCGTTTAAACAAGGGTGACAATTAAAAAGTGGACCATACATTTCTGCTGATTCTCTGGTTGTCTACCACTCAAACCCCCTTGGACAGAACACTGCATTTGATGCTGGAAATTTGTAGATTAGCGACGCAGTACACATGTATCTTCCTTCGTCGACCTAATAGATTAGCATGGCATGACCTTCGGGTATTTGTTTGAATGCCTTAAAACGACAAGATAAGGGCGTAAACTGACCCACAGGGCAGCCAATCAGGGGGGGGAGATAGACTGAGGCGAGGAGCAGTCGATTGCCGAGTGTTCAAGGTCAATAGGAATGTTGCGCATTTAAAATTGGCTGATTTCACAAATTCTCTACACGGAAATGCATGTCAGGGTCACGCTTGTGTGAAAAAAGAGCTTAAAGTTCAATATTGGTGATATTTTCCCCATTACTATCTACCCTTGTAGATGCATGGTAACTCATCAGAAAATGTACCTATTAAGTTGATTTAAACAGCAGCATCTAAATCGGGGATTCTCTAATTTAATGGCGCCGCGCATATTTAACCTACGCTTTGCGGTTTGACAACTCTTTGATCACTTAGTGCAGGAACGTAAGGTGTTTGCGTGATTTTTGTGCGGTTTTAAGCGTTCGATTTCCAAAATTGTGCGAATTCAGAGAAAGATATTTGATAAACATTAAACGCCTGTTAGAATTCTTTGAAAAGTTCGTGGATCATTAAAAAATAATTGTTTTCGAACGCTTTTTGCCTGCGAATGAGCGCACGCTCAAGGCCGTCTTAATCAAACCTTTAATAATGGGTCAATTAGGGGTTCACCTAAACAACGCTGAATTAATCGTTGATAATCACTTTATTACTGACTTCTGGGGTCAAATACACGCAGATTTCACCAAGTACCGCCAAAACACTGGGTCCAATCATGTACCGTCTTTTCACGCCGTTAATTCGACACATTTTGGGAAATTGGATGAAAAATAACCGAGGAAACTGGCGGCACCACCTAACTGCAAACGGAACAATGAAAAGCCTCCTCGATTTCGCTTCTTCCTTAAACAGACCAACCAAGATTATCTTCTCCTACGTGGCAGTTTGTAACATGGCATGACCTTCAGGTAGTTGTTTGAATGCTATGGAAAGGCAAGGTGAAGGGCGCAAACTGACCCACAAGACAGCCAATCAGGAGGGGAAAATAGACTGAGGCGAGGAGCAGTCGATTGCCTAACTGCAGCACCCAGGAGACGAACAGAGCGACCAGCTGACACACCACGAGGTCGGAGAGACGAGTGGCGAAGGCAGTGAAGAGGGGCGGAGTGATGGAGGCGCTCGATCCGGTGGTGAGAAGGGTGACGGCGTAGGTGGCCATCAGAGCGAAGAGTTGAGTTAGGAGGGCAAATTGGGCGAATTGCCATGGCAACTGAAAGGCTAGGAGAAGGCAGATGTAGAGGAGGCATTTCCGAAAGAAGGCGCCTCCACGCTGACGACGTCCGGGAGAGATGTCCTGGCGTAAACGAAAAAAAGCAGCAATGAGCGAAATCCAGTTAAGAAAACGGTCAATGTGAAAGACACGTGTCGATGGAGGTACCTTTAACAGCCAAATGACGACGGATTGTTGAAGGACGAAAAACGGGTAAGAGAAGGACTCTCGAAGTGGTGGAGACCACTGAACACGCGTGGCCTCACCGTGGTTAAAAAAGAATCCGACCAGTGGCAGCACAGCACCCCACACCGAGACTACACTTGTAGCCAATGAGGTGACTCCTGTACAGCAATTGGCCACTTGCCATCCTGAGAGAGCCAATCCGAAGACGGTTAAACAGGTGAGGCAGAAAACACTATTCACGTAGAATATCGGTGGTTCACGAAGGCCCTCACAGCTTAAAACGTTGTCTCTAGTAAGTGTTCCCATTGGCTCGAGAGGTGGCGGTAATGTTGAATTTTCTGAAATGTGATTGGCAGGTACGGCGACTGCGTGATCCCGTCGTACCTACATAGGAAGCAGATTCGATAGCGATACAAGTAACAATCAAAAACACACAAACCCAGAGTCTTAGACACGTGACAGTTTCGAGTACTAAAAGAGGTCCTAAGAAAGCCTTCTGATTAATCTAAATATAAACAATTTGAAAGGAAACTTGCTCCGTCTATAGTGACTTGAAAGCACTCCGAATCCAGAATATTCAGGTGAGAGAGGGTTCGATAGATCGCAGCCAGTAACACTTCAGGATAGACGTTGAACCTCTCCAGAACTCGGACACCCTGTGAAGACATTGACGGTGGAATCGCGGGCAAAAAACCCCAAGATGTGGTGTCCCAGGAGTCGACGTTTTCCAGCACGTTTGGATATTCAGTTACAGTGTCGTTGAATAGACTGTCAACTCCCTTCCAGAAGCTATCTGCGAGGATAAGCTAGAAGGAGAGGAATTCACGATAGCGGAAATTCACAAGACAGGAAAAGTTTAGTCGAATCTTCGATTTAGTTCCATTAGGGTGGCAAGTGACCAATCGCCGCATGGCTGTCACCTCATTGGTTAATAAAGCAACCTATGAGTACTCAGCAGCGGGTCACCAATAACATCGACAACCAACACAAACAATCAATATGATTAGCTTTTAAACCAGACTAACTTGCTTGAAGAAGGAGTAATAGAAGCCCATCTCACTGCGGAAGGTGAGTTCGCGCTCGGTGTTGGAGAGGTAGGCAAAGGAGAGGTGGTTCTCGTGGAGGACAGAGACGTGGCCACAGTGGAAGAGGGCACCAGTCGTGGCAATGACTACCACCAGCATTGTGATTGGCAGACGCGACTGGCGCCGCAGTCGAGGGGGTGAGCGAAGGGACCAGGCAGGCACTGCGGGACGAGTCGTCTCTTCGTCGCTTGAAGACGACGTGCACGAGAAGCGGCATTGCGAGTGATGCGTGCCTACCTGCCTCACACGTCGCCTTTGCACGGACATTGGCAAGAAGATTGACGAACCTATAATACCACTTTTTTCCCTGATTTACAAGCACCCAAGGATTCGTAAAAGTAGAGAGGAAAACTTATTGAAATTCACACGTTGATTCAGAAGTCGGGTATTTAATAAGTGCAAATTTTCAATGGGTCATTATAACGAAAAGAGTGGGGATTTACTCATGATAATCGATGTCATTATTTTGATGCTCAGTGGCTATTAAGGGCTGAGTGGTTTTTACGATTTACTCCATCATTGGTCACTCATTGAGTTATATGTTCTAGAGTCCACTTTTATTGGCCAACCGCGATTCTCCACTTTGATTGGATACCCCGGGGAGGGCGGCGTAGACGAGGCTAATTTGAGGGTTTTATTTACTGCAAACTATATCATTAACAAAGAAAATACCACCTCAAGATATTAAAAGTATAAAATATTAAAAAGGAAATGTTTTGAGATGCAAAATAGCTACAGATGAGATCCAACCAATTGTCAAACACAAGCCTAATTAAGCCTTCTTCGTGTGCATTAAAAAGTTGACGCTGAGAAAGAAGACACTTACCAAGGAGCGTCATTTGACGCCTACAACTACCACAAAATGATAGAAAAAATTAGAAGCACACACTTGCTATTTCATATCCACCTACGAAGAGTCAAGTGCCTCTTGAGAATTTACAAATCTTCACATACTTTTTGACACAAGTAGAGGAGAAGGTACGTCAGTGAATGCACTACTGTGAGCGCGTCTACTTAGCATATTGGCACACAAGACGTGCGTTGACAATCCATGACGTTAGCTGCACTCATAGCATCATTTTCGAAAAACGATCACCAACATTTTAGAAATGTACATGAGTGTCTGCTTCCAACATCAAAAAATGCTAAAATCACCTGTCCCACAAGAACATTTGCAAGTTATGCAGGAGATATTTTGGAGAGCATGGCTGCTAGAGGGCATTTTTCGGCGAAAACTAGCTATTACGTGACCGTATATATACTGGTTTCATCAAACCAAAACATCCATTTCGGCCCGAGAAATGGCACATGAGAATGCCTAGAATTTATCGATACTACCAAAAACATAAAAAGCAATACAAGCAATAAGTGAAATAACGACAGTAAGCAAACAAAACAAAAACCAACAATTTCCAAGGAGCCAGGCAAAGACAAATTAAACCCACTGTCACAAGTTTTTTTTTAGAAAAACCAATGAATAATACAAGGAGATCAAAGCAGCGGGCAAATCAGATAAACGCACAAACTAAAAGTATCCTAAAAAAGCACAAAATTTCTAATTAATCAGTTATTACTTCTGTTTTTATAAATAAACTAAGTCCCGTACGGCCACCTTAATATGCAACCAATTTTACCTGCAAAGCAAAATCCAGGCAAAATCGGAAAAACAAAGTAGTTGACCTTGAAAATGTTCAAGTGGTCAAAACCAGTAAAATGCAGGAAATCCAGGCAATTTTTTAAAGGATATCAGCTTAAATAGGAATAAAACTGATACAGAAATTAAAGTATGGTCTGCAGAATAAACAATCAAGTAGACCCCAAGACATCAAAAACTGCAAATCTAAGTGAAATGTTATTTTGTCTATAAAAAAACACTCGCAGTCGTAAATTATGGAAAGTCTTTATAAAGAAAAAACTCTAAAATATTTTTGTTTTGCAAAGTCATGTATTTGACAAGTTTCATGTCGTCATTTATTTGCAATGTGAGCGAATCGTTATTCTTTATGCCTTAACTTTACTAACTTGTCGTAAATATTTTATAATTAAAGAACACTTGTCACACTGCTTCTCCTAATAGGTAGAATTTCGTTGATATGGAAGGACTTAATTAGCGTTATCAATAATCATTGCACTTTAGACAGCTTGACTCGTTAAAAACTTAGTTACCGAGTAAAGACTATTGTGTCATCTTTCTTTAAATATGAATAACGTTTATATTTACGGTAAGAACTTTGTTGCTCAGGTTTAAACTTTTAACAATAGCGTGTTTTTATAATGTGTTCCCCTTCGCATGAGCGGGTTTAAAACTGCTCAATTTTTTTTCTTTTAATAAATTTTTAACTTTCACTACCATCCTAGGTTTTCCTAGCTAAACAGAAATTTGGCCTGCATTATCAAAATATTTCATTTTTCTCACGTACATAGTCACAATGATTGTTGTTTGCTTTTAAACATTCAGCGTGCATATGATTCTAAATTATTTGCTAAAAGTACGTTTTAACAAATCTTCAAACGCTCATGTGTGCTTACTTTTTCTTGGCTTTTTAAACGAAATGGCCAAGTAAAAAAAGATTAACATTCATGTTTATCTAGCGTTTGTTCTGGCAAATGCCTTATTAATAATATTGAATTATGATTCAATGCAGCAAAACAATCTCTGTGCACGTAATCATCTGTGCGCTGGTTAATTTAAAATACAAATATCAACAATTGCCATAATTATTGCAGTCCAAATTAATGAGAGATGGTTTAAAGTGGCATGCTAATTTACTTTTATGTTTCGCAATAGATTTGATACCAAAAATGTGTAAAAATTATAGCAGCTTAACTATTAATGACAGATTTTTGTTTCTTTTGTGACAAGTGAAAACTTTTGATTAATATTCCCTGAGAAACCTTAATTTCTCTGAAATAAATATCACAAAATATAGAAGTTAATATGTGCAGAAAATCAAAATGAGAGCTCAAACGAGATTAGACTTTTTATGCAAATTAATTTCACTCTGCGCTTATGGCAGAACTTTGACATCAACTGTCTTAGGTTTAAAATTAGACTGCTTTCACTGCAAAAAATAAAGTTCTTAAAAAAATTTGTCAGACATTTTCCCTCTGTCTTAAAAATTTGAACGAAGTTTAATGCAGAAACCAGTATTTTTTAACCTGAAAAAAAGACAATTTTTCAAGGCAATGTTTACTTTCGATTAATATTTAATTAACCGCGTATTTTAATCCCCGCAAATTCTTACAAGCAACGCAGCCTTAGCCAAGTAGAATCAAACCATTTGTTATCTCGTCTAAAAATTATGGCATTAGAACAATAAATGAAGCCATAAATGGTAATGAAATATCGGATGAATATACCATTACCGGCATGATCCAACAAATTCACGTGAAATGTTACGATGAAAGAACTAAGATTAACCGATAGCTGCAAGTACAAAGGATATTGTAATTAGCAAAATTTGCACAAAATGATGTAGTGTAGAATGCTCAACATTTAAGATATAAGATTAGCATGAAAATTTAAGATTAGCATTACCTAACCAAATTTTAAGCCGAATTTTTATCTGATCAGAAATCGCAATTAAACATGTCTTTAAAAATACAAAGCATGTCTCATTAACTTTTTTGATGCGCTCATAAAAATGCTGATTCATAAAAAGAGCTTGTATCTATCCAAAAATTTGCATAACTTCGATATTTGCTTTTATCTTTGGAATATTTTTGGACTAAATTTAATTTAATGTACTGTACAAAATCACGCGCAAACAAATTAGTTTCTGAAAAAAAATGAAATTTTATTGCAAATATATGTGTGTCACTTAAGGTTGTAACTGGAACAGATTAAAATTTGTTTATTTAAGGGCTACCCCCAATTAATGATATAAAAGGGTTCTGAGCACAGTTGCATTTTCTAATACCTGTATTATTATCGTGAGTGTTTTTTTGTTGATGTTAGATATATGCATGAAATGCGCAAACTTTTCAGTGATCAAGTGAAGATCTCAGTTGTAACTTTTGTTTAATCATGCAACAACCTGACTGAAGTGGCGCGTTCTGGCTTTTGCACGTGGTTTCCTCTATTAGCCGGTTAGTGCAGTTGGTCTACTATTTAGCCTGAGTAGCCAGGCAGAGTATAACGTACCTAATCTCCTAGGCATGTTTTTGTGCATGTCTGTCGCCTCTATCGTATCTTAATTAACTCTAGCCCCCGTAGGCTAACCCTGTCGTTGAATGGCTACGTGTTTTTTCCACTTGTAGCGATCTGTTGGTGATTAAATCCACAGTTAACATTGTAACGTGGTGGTATTTCAATTGAAATTACTTAGATTTTGTGCATCTGCAAATGGTCAAGTGTTTCTTTATCCCCTTCGTTGTGATTTTGTATGATCTTGACCTCACTGTAATCCCATGTATTTTGGATGTTACAGATGTCCGATTATAGTCGCCGTATGGCTTCCAGGAATCGCAAACAGCGATTTCCTCATCCAGATCGTCGGCGGTCGTCAAGTTTTCTTCCTTCAAGTCCATTCTCGGAAAATGGCTACGACTCAGATGAAAATGTGTATCCACCTTCCAAGAGAATGCGGTCATCGGTTGGATATGTTTCTCGTGGCCCGGTAGCCACTAAAGGCCACCCATCGGACGTGATAAAATCGGAGAACAAGGAGCTTAATTCGTCTTCTGGACCACCTTCTCGCATAGACAAGCGTGCTCGCGACGAACACAACGAGCAGGAGCGCAGCCGTCGTCGAGAGCTGGCTGTCATTTACGAACTCATTCGTTGTTCGTTCTCGCAGGACGACCTTCGTCATCTGGGCCCTGGCAATGCACCCAAGTCGATAGACAAGTTGTCCTATCCGCAGGTTCTCCACATTGCCTACCACGTGATCAAGGAAGAAAACCACAACCTTCAGCTATTTGAGCGCACTCTTGCGGATATTAAGCGCATTGAAAAGGAGTTCTTGCGTCTGGGGTTGCCGGTTCCATGTCGGCCTACGTGCCCCTCTGTCACAGACACGTACAAAAAGGTGGTCGGTGTCGTCGACGCACTCTTAAAGATTGACAAACAGTAAGTCTCTGCTTATCTTTTATCTGTCTTGTTTGCCTAGCGTGGTTGGATGCGTCATTGCCAGAAATCAGCGTGTTGCTTAGACCTCAGCGCCAGCATTGTGCTCTAAGGCTATATATGTGTGCCTGTACCCCGAAAATGTATCTGAAGTATTTGATTTTGGCACCTCAAACTTGTGTAAATCTGCACATTTTACTTTCAACGCTTATTTAGAGCTCGTGCATTGGATGGCAGTTACGAAATCACGCCTGCCCAACGTGCAGCCTACGGTGACCATCAGTTAGCTTTTTTGCGGCCCAAGACCCTCCACGGACACCTCTCGTCGCCCGACTCTGTCAGCCCCCCGCCGCCGTTTTATTCGCACTCGGATTCTCATTCAGTTGCGAGTTCCAATTCTTCGAGTTATAACCACGATCGCCGCACCATCAGCCAGCACACAAATGGGTTCCATCGGCCGACTCCCCGCACACCCGGCTACTCCGCCGTCTCATCCCACCGCGTCCATCCACCGCTGGCTACTACTGCTCGTCAGCCAACCTCCGATCCCTTTGTTCAACAGATGCCCACCCCATCGTCTTCTTCCTCCTCGCTTCCCCAGATCTGTACCGTTTTCAAGTCATCTCCGTCCCTTCCAACGGCAGATCACGACGAAGTGATTTCCACTCGCAATTCCGGTGGAATGGAGTACATTGATGAGGTCGATTTGCCACCAATTGCTGACTCGCTCTCCGTTGCTAATGGCGAGATGGGAACTACTGGTGTTTGCGATGATTTGTACTTTTTTGGCGGTGACATGGGTGTCACCGGCGGTGATAGGGATGACCTGTTGCCAGATGCCGACATCCCACCCTCCATTTTTTCTGGCATACCCCTGTAGCTATTGCTTTTAAGTAAATTTACTGCCTTACTATGTACATAGAACGTGCACCGTTCTTTCCACTGTGTATCAATCTTTTTAAATCCAATCTTTACTCCTTGCCTGATCTCATATCAATTAATGTGACACTGTTGGGATTTGCTTTTGCTTATCAATACCCAACTAAGCTATATGGACGTAATGAGGTGTCGGGGTTCACTGAGAAATCAACCACAGAATGCCATCGAGTGGCCGGTATATACCGTCACAGCCGGGTATCTGCGAGGCGACGGCGTGTGCTCTGACGCAGCACAAGTGGATGGGATCTGCAGTGTGTCAGGACTTTGCCATACAGAAAGTGAGGCGAGGAAGCGATTCGACAATAATAGTTTATAACACCAATACCAACAGAACAGAGGTCCATGCCAGTTGATGATTGAGATATTCGAATTTTGGAAAAGTTCGTTCTTGGTAAAGCCTAATAGGTCTTAAGTTAAACTTACACGTGGCAACCACTAAGGAGTGGAGTCGTTCTTCGCAAGTGTGACCTAGTCGTGCTTTCCTGACCGTAGCGCTTCTAATCGCTATTTTGATTGCCGAGGCATTCAGTTTGTGAAACTAAATGGCATATATGGGAAAAATCAATAATTTTCTTTTACTGGTGTGAGCGAAACGCTAGATGATAAGCTGCACACAAACCTGGCTTAATTATAAACCTAAAATTGTAGTGAACTCATGTTTACAGTTTTTCGAAAATTATGCCTATGGTCACCCACGAAATTGCATTATCTCTATTGCATTCTGCAAATTCACGTCGACTACCTCCCACACCGCACGTGCAGACATCGTGACGGTTCCCCCTCCTCCCCCCGGGAATAATTCCTTCCTTTATCCGCGTTCCTATTGGTTGGGCGGGCACGACTGTACGTGCCCCCCGTGCACGTCCACACAACGTATACGCAAACGCGAACGCAGACATGCAAGCACACCTGAGTTGAGCCGCCGGCGTCATTAGCATCGCCTACACAGCAGCTGATGGCATTGAACCCACCTCAAAAATCAACCCTTCACATGGCTAACGATCTAAATTTCACCGCACTTCAAAATTACGCCCCGGTCCAGAAATGACACCAGTTGATAGCCACCAATTTAGTTCTGCCAATGTCATTTCCGCTGATCAGCAGTTGTCTCCTAATTGGATTAACGTGCTGTAAATTTCCTTGACAGAATTGGAAAACATGCATTTACCCTTCTGAGCAGCAAGTACCGATTCCTTAGGAGTTGTCTAAACATGATCTTTAGGGGATTTCAGAGTGTTCACGTATTTTCGCCTTTCAGATATGCGTTTTAGGCTGCAGGCACAGTCATTTAGACACAAAATCGATATTTATTGATTTCCATCTACCTGGTTCACTTAATGGCACGTGCTTCACGTTTACGCAAATTTAAAATATGGGTTGAATTTTTAAGGCGAAAATTTGTGGAAATTGTTGTCGAAACTACGAAAGCAAATCGGAAATTATCTCCACGACTACAAATAGGATGAATGCACTCAAGATCAGCGAGTGAGTCGTTGTTGCGGTCACTATCGTGGACTTCCAAAATGCATGATGTAGTATGTTCGGGAACATATTGCGCCTTGATGCACGTAGTTCGACGCGATCATCAGTAAAAAGTTAAGTCAAAATGCAAATAGAACTGGGATTTGGCTAAAACGGGTTGTAAATTATCGACTTGAGTCGAAATCCACGAAAACTTTTCACAAATAAGTGTAGTTTTGTGTATAAGACGGACAATAAAGCATCACTCCACCACGGATAACATCTTCGAGTCTCCAGTTTGGACAGAATAATTACTCATTTTGTTACAAGTTTTAAGAAAAAACGTACGTAACAGCAGTTGAAACAACCTTTTTTGCATGTTTGTATTGTCAATCGACTTCTAAAATTGAATCTTCAAGGCCAAATGCTAGTAGCGATGAGTAATGCTCAATCATTCAATCACACACACGGTCGTGCCTGCGTGTAAATAAAACGCTTGTACCAGCTTATTCCTGACTTTTGTCTTTCTCGGGTACTGTAGATTCTTAACTAACGGATTTGTAAGGTAAGTCAAGTCGATCTTCGGTGTAGGGTTCTCACAAATCCCTCTTATTAGCGTTAATTAACCATGAGGGTAAGTAATCTTGTTTGGGAAAGGACACTTCATTATCGCTATCACGCGAACAACTTGAAAAATCCCTTTTCTGGAAAGGTGTGTCGGCATTCACGGCAAGAATTAAGTATATAAATTGCTAGAAAGAACGGAATTCACTGAATGCACTATTGGACTCATCATCTTTATAGGTAGATGCATGATTATGCAACGAACCGTAAATTTGGGCACTCGATCTGGTCACCCATTTTACGTCTAGTCTAACTTAGCAGTTTTAAATTTTCGATCGATATCGGTGCCGAGGATGGTGCTTGCCCCCCCCCCCCTCCCCCAAGGATCGGACAAATGACACCACAAGATCTTTGGTCTACACCTTCTAACACAAGTAGTTGACGTCGGCCAATCTGCTTGGGGAATTCCTGCTTCAATAAGTTCTGTGGAACTCAGTTTGGAATTGCCCGATCCTACCAACTGTGAAGAGCTCTTGAACGAGTTCCCAAAAATTTCGTGGTGACCCAGTGAATCCAGTCACTAGTTCTTTGCTTTAAATCGTCACGAAAGTTTCACGGACAATTACCAAAGCGGAGTTTAAGCATTTGAGCCATCTTTGCATAAACCGCTCTCTCAACAGCCCTAAGGGGCCCCTCAACACACGGTAACTAGTGAATCCGGAGACTGCGCCAATTACAGACTCCTATATAATGTCGCAATTCCAAACCTTTAACCCAATTCCTCATATCCACGATTTTTTCCTTGGGTTTAAACTGTCCAGAAGTCTTTTTAAGCCTTGACCATGTTCAGGACAATGCCCCTGATAACAACCTCAAAACTGGCGCAATTATTTAATTCGGTCTATTTGAGTTCCTACGACTGCTTTTTTGGTTTGTGTAATGCGGCACAGATTCATGGTCCAAGTTCTGTGTGGTCTTTGTCTTCATTAATAGACAACGACGCATGTTTACTGCACCTACGGTTAGTTTTCATCCGTCTTATGGCCTTCGACATTACAGAGCACCCCCCAAAATGTGTTTGAAGCGGAAATCTTAGACTTATCTTGTTGTGACACAAATCTGTCAAACATTGAAAGGATATGAGTTTTACAATTTTGTTTGACCATACATCGTTCTAGCACCGTCTAGCCAATATTCCCCACGGTAATCCATGTACCCCATATTTTGAAATTCGACACCCGTATCTGTCAGGTTAGTTGGGCTGCAGACTTAAGCCTACTCGCTGATTGTCAGTTACCAACACCGTTAACTACGGTGTATGCAAATGACGCGGATTCGAGACAAATCAGTCAAAATTCCATCCCAAGTCTGAAGGAGCTGCCGTTCCCCACTGTTACACAAGCAATTTGTCCAACATATCAGCTAAAAAAACCGAACCCTTTGTGATAGTAGTGGGTGGCTTACAAATTTTCAAGCTGAGTTAATTGTGCTTCCCATTAGCCCTCTGTAACTTGACGTTTCCCGTAGCTTTCGTCTCCAACACACAGGAAAGGGAATAGTTTATTGACTCTTTATCGTGGTAAATCCAAATACGTCTTTTCGTATTATCGATCCATTGGCAGACTTGAAAATCCCAAACCAACTGCTCGCATCGGTGAGCGATGTGTAGGTGTTCTCGTATTGATTTTTTTACACTGGATCAGACATGCAGCGGTTTTAATGCTTCCTCTACGTGTTACTTGTGTTCGTGTGTGAATTAAACGTCACAATCGGATTTTTTTACCTTCTCTTCGTTGATTTTTGTTGCAACGGATGTCGGCTAGACAGGCTTTAAGGTAGATTCAAACACTACAAGTTTTACATCCGGTAACTGATTTACATTGTGGGCATACATTGAATAAGCTGAGATTCTTGGTTTTATTTTTTACAATTTTTCATAGAAAGTGAAAAATTTTTGTCTGCGCACGGCACCGAAGGCTACTGGGAGACCGTGAAGATTGCTTAATCACGTTTACTAGGTTGATTTTATGCCAGAATGATTTGGATTTCTAATTTATAACGCACTTAGTTTGGCTATGGATGTGGCTTTGGCCTTTTAGTCGACCATTATTGATTAATTTGGGAACAAAACTTGGTCCTAATCGGCAGACCCAGGTCCCAGACTTTTACATTTCAGACAGGAAATTTGGATTTTTCAAAATTTCGTGGACACTGTCAGCAGGATAATATTTGGAACAGTGTACTTGCCATAGAAACACATGAACACCTAGTGCAAATTATGCGTCGTGGAATGCTTCGCATTCTTTTGGCCGCTCAAACATCGAAGACACCAGACACTGAATACACTGCCTGTTTCTTGTGTACTAATTTTAAAATGTCGCCAAATGTTGCACATGCAATCAAGTGCATTCCATTGAAAAAATGCGCGTTTTCAGACGGTGTACGAAAGCAATTACGACGTCCCATCGCCTTCCTTGGACTATGACTAGACACCTGGCGAACTCCGTTCTCGCCGCCTGTGCAACTGGAGGCCTTCCAGAAGCTTCTTTTCCAAGTCGACCAGCTTCCCGTTTGAACCACCTCTTTCCTTGCACATGCTTGTTAAATCATATTTTTGATTCAAATTTGACCATTTCAACACATAAAACACATATTTTATGTTTCAGTAAATGGTACTAAGTATTTGGGAGTCTAGTTCTGCCAAATTCTATTTAATATCCCTGTCCTAATTTTACCTGAAGACGTTTCTGGGATCGCGGACAGACAAATCGGGGAAGTGGCCAATGAAGCCATATTTGGAGCAATCAATATCCATGTTGTCGACGCAGTTAATCGAGAGGAGTATCATATTGATACGGACCGATATTCAACTTGCAAGTCTCAAAAGCTTCGAATACGACTCACAATTAACAGATATAGCAATGGTTTTATTTTGCCAACCTGAATTTTAACAAGCCGAAGCATGTAATCTCCTACAGAGGTAAAACCTCACGTCGCAAGACGTGCTGACTTATCTCGCCTAAACGTGGCTTTACGTAGGTCAAGGCGACATAGATCAACTCTGCGGCCTGTTAAAGAAATTGATTTTATGTGGGAAAAAAATGAGGCATTTCAAGAACTTACTGAATTTACGCACGTCTGTTTCTTGTACCAGTAAAATATCGTGGTTTTATCAAGTCTAATCAAACAGTCATCTTGAAGTTGGATTCAAGGTTACGGAATGATCCTTTTTAGGCTCTAAAGTAGTGTATTTTACAAAAGTTGAAACGATGGATTTGAATTAATAATTCCATGAATATGGAGTGCAAAATTACGTGAATTTCGAATCAATGCTGAGTCATTGTCAACATTTTATTGGTCAGATTGGGATGATGATTGCGATTGGTTCCGAACCTAGGAGCTTTAGTATGCAAACTGCAACCTTAATCTCCACAAATGTGAAGGCGTGCATAACCCAGTTGAAAAAATTTAGAGACAAGCTCCATGCACACCAAGCACCTAAAATCCACCAATAAGATCTGATTGTCATCTATCCGCAACTAGTTCATGTGGAACTCCTTCCATAAGCTAGGACTCTTCGCTTAGAATACCTACGTTTCTCAATATTTCCCTTCAACAAAATGTGCATCTTGACTGGATTTGTGCTTGGATATTATTTGACCTTCTCGAAGTTTTCGTGGATAACCGCCTAAATTTCTATTGGTTATCCCCATAAATATCATCAAGGTTTTAAACAGCTCTGTAACCTTATCCCTTTACACATTACCGGAATTTTTATACTTCACCTTCTCTGGGCCAATAGCAACCCTAGTTATCTATCTCATGGAATTGTGTAAGATTTGGTTTGGGACAAAATCGCCTTAATTGACCTAGCTTTTCGGTAAATCGGACGTCTGTTCAGGCTCCCTGATTTGTCAAAGTCTCCATCGCTCCTGCGGATACATCTCAGCTTGCATTGCCTCGCCTGTTTGGGGCAGACGAATGCGATGTTACGACCTTGGGAACACATTACTTACGACAAGGGAACGGCCTTCACAAGTGAATCGGTCACATCTCGTGTATGTATATTGATCGCCAACAATCGATATTTTACTCAGGATCGCACAGTCACACAAGCCAATGAATGCTAATCGGTACACGGAACTGAGCTGAGATCAACAAATCGACCTTGAAAGCAGTTTATTCGTGACCTGTGAACGACCTTCACGAGTCGATTAAACAAATCTCTCGCAGTGGCACTGAGCGTCATCCGTCAAAGCTATGTAATTAATTGCCAAAATTTCCGTGTCGCTTGGGAATTTGCATCTCATCTGGTCGGTAGAACGCAGTGTTAGACTAGTCAAGTCATTTCATCCCAACACGTTGCAAAAATGTTTTTAATTTTGGCCATAAAATTTCGAAATTACATTTTTAAAAGCACCTGTTTTTTGTCTTTAAGTACGACTCCAAAATTTAGTGTATTTTACTAGAAAGAAGTCACTGCCGAGTAGCCGTCTTAGCTATGGTTTGGCAAATGCAAAACAGCATTTCCATTTGCTGATTTTGTTTGAATGCACTGCGGAAAGAAAGTAGTTGTTGAATCAGGTGACGTGATTGACCAATCAAAAGAAGGGCCACTGGAAATCCATTTGTCACTACTCGAAGTCAGGTTTTTGGGCGCAGAAAGTGCCGCACGTGCTTGGATATGGATGAGGTTAATGAAGCAAGATCTTCACCCACCGCAAACTATTGCTGTGAAGCATCAAACAACCGACAAACACATCTTTATGCTTCCATTTAATGCAGCTTGAAGTCTACCATTGCATCTGATGTTGTCTGGTCAACGTCTAACAGCGGAACAGGTCCCCAACAATAGTTGAGTACAAGAACAGTTTCCCAGGTTCTGTCAGTGGAGTTAAAAGTCATGAAATACCTACGCTTTTTACAAAATGAAGATGATACTAATGAAGTTTCACGACCTCTTAACCAGTACCGCCAGCGGTTTTCCAAAATCGAAGTTGCTACGAATCTCTGGGGTTCTTTGCAGCATGTCTTGCAACGGAATATGAACTGGCGAGAACTACACAGACAGTTCACTGCATGTCCATCAAATCGTTCGACCTGGCAGGGAAGACAGGGGGGTCATCGCGTACGAAAAGTGGTTCGAAAAAGGGGTCACACACGAACTCACCCCGAGGACATCTGTTTTGAAATCTGCGCTTTAGAACTAGCTTGAATTCGATGATTGGTCGTGACGCCAATTTAATCAAACCTGCTTGAAGGACATGCAGTCTGTCGAGACAATAACACACACATGCACACCCATCAAAATTTCCGCGGACATTTCACCCAATCCCGATTCAGGACTCGAGTGGGTTCCGTGGGGCAAGACCCAAAGTGGTTCTATAACTTCGTCGAACCTTGGTCTTAATGCTTTATTAGTCGATAATAATGCACATGCAGTTGTTAAAGTGTTGACTGGATCAAATCAAGGTCAGGGAAGGTCACTAAGTGTTGTCAACTGCACTTTTCTCCGACAAATTCCTTCAGGTAAATATTGCTATTAGGTCAAGATATAACACTGTGTTTATCTAACGATGCTAAACATCAACCAACAGAGTTCATCTTACGCTAAAAAGGTTTGGAAGCACTAAATTGAAAATGGCGCCCAAACAACGCTTCGGTTCAGTAAAACAACGAAACGGCAGATATGGCCAAATGTTGCAATGATGTCAGCGCAGACAGCGATAATAATGATTTGTTGACTTTATTTA
The DNA here is from genome assembly GCA_900604375.1 of Mesocestoides corti. Classification (NCBI taxonomy): domain Eukaryota; kingdom Metazoa; phylum Platyhelminthes; class Cestoda; order Cyclophyllidea; family Mesocestoididae; genus Mesocestoides; species Mesocestoides corti. Next base: position 22,520 of record UXSR01000564.1, read on the forward strand.
ATTTAGGCATGGTTTTCGTTAGCCAGACAAACTGTTTCTACACAAATCAAGATGAAATGTTATGTAAACGTGTGAATTTGATCTCAGAAAAGTCATTTTACCAGTTTTCACAGGATAGTCGTAGTCTAATTGTGACCTAAGGTATTTCCGCAATTCGGACGGCTAAATTTACAAAGGCAAACCAGACACATCATTCAAAGTCATATTTCGCGCTCTGGCTTGTTGCACACGTAGAAGTGGCGTGATTCTTTGAAGGAATCAACTTTAAGCCGCTATGTGAGCTCATCCTCTATTGGTCGCTTCAAGATCAAAGTCCACAGGTTAAAATCGAGTTCATCCCTAGAAACTTTCGTGTTTCTCATAGGTCTTTGTTAAGGCGCGTGATTCGAAGATGGCAAAGTGACCAAACGATCCGCGCAAAGAACCTGTCGCTGTAATGTGTTTTTAATACAAAATCCCACAAAACACAAGATATATTTTGGTGGTCTCGAGGTTGGCGGGAGGGGGATAGGTGTGCCACCATAAACTAAATTCCACCATTAAAAGTGTGTGTTTTTTGCAGGGGGTAAAGAATACGGCCTTTCTACTACGCGACCACATGGTCTGGCTTCTGAAGATTTACAAACGGAGCGATATTTTTAGTACACGTTAAATAATGAGCAGTCGTGGTGATTTTAGCATTAGTCTCGATGTAGTTCGTAGTTGTCTGATCGCAGTAGGTTTCATTGGCGAGTATCACCAAAACTGATTGGTTACTTAATGTTTCAAGACCACCTATCGGCTTCCTAGTTGAGTAAGATGGATTCACCATTTCAGATATAACTCCGGTTTTAAGTAACCTTAAGAATACAGATGCTTCTCAAGCACACATTTCCCGTGAACCCACTTCAAAAGAACGAAGATTTTGAATTGAATTAAAACAGCTACCAACAATTTTCTGCCAATGAATTATTAATTACCTTTAATATTGTTGGCTTGGTTACTTTCCGTAGCCAACTATTTCGAGCCCAGACCTCAGCCACCTCAAGACTGATGAAAAATGTGTGGATGTATCCGGCATGGTGCAAGATCCGTCACAAGTCGTCGAGAGATGGCTAGAGACGACGACTTCAGCATGCGTGTGTGTCCACCATTGGTTACATCAAGGACTTGGAGACACCTGCTGATGGTCTTGAACGACATGTCCAAAATACGGAGAGCAGCATCTCCGTGGAAGTAGGCAGATACGGAGGGGGAGGGGTTTGGGAGGGGGGATTTGGCGCGGCCACGTGCTGATCCTCCGAAGACACGCTTGTGCCATTCGCACGTGCGCGCTGCTGGTCAACCAATCAAGTTTGAGATCAAACTAAGGAGGGCTATTTAAGTGGTGGGGGCACGCGCTGTCTAGCCACTTAGAAGATGAGATTTCTGAACGAAGCCTTCCTTCTCCTTTTGCTCGTGGTAGATCAAATCCAATGTGGTGAGTTACGACTTCTTGCCTTTTAATTTTTTCACGAGACCTGATCCACCAAAATTTTGTTCTTAAAAGAAATAAAATTAACTTATCAATTAAGCGTCGTCAAAGTTATGAGTGTTTGGGGAAGCGAAATTTAAATTTTCTAAACACAAACACAAAGAAAAGAAATTTATTTTACCACTGAAAAAAATTGCCTCAATTTTGGACCATATTTTCAGATCAGTCAGTTACTGAAAGCATTTTGGTTTGTGTGAAAATTTGGAGCCATCGAGAAGGTACTAAATTTCTTGTATAGCCAGATGCTGAAGACGAATAAACTGGTTCAGAATGGCATAGAAAGCACGATTTGGCTCTTCTGCACGCGATTTGTGGCATTAAATATGAATCAGTATTCCGTTTCATTCTGCTCTTAAAAAAAACCTATTTTTAGCATGAAACGAATTTTTTAATAACTCGGCTGGTAAAAGAAGCTGTGTACTGAAATTTTATATGATTTCCGGTCAACTTTGGGCATTCTTTTTGCCAAAAATTCAAAAATGCATTCCCCAGTCGACATGTTTAGTTTAAATCACCTTTTTTAAAAGTAGGTTCTACAAAAATGGAACCTTTATGACGCAGAACATGGACATCTTGGGAATCACAAGTATTCGACAAATCGAGAATACCAGGCACACGAGTAGCGGACCGAGTTTCACCTAATAGTACACACGGTAATTTATCTGTCTGGTTTCCAGGACATTGTCTTGGCAGTGGTTGCAACAACGACCAGGTTCTAATGAAATCTGCGACATGAATTTACCCCCCCCCTCCCGAAACAGTCTCCCAAAATGTGTGATTATCTTGTCTGAACGAAGATCCCTACGTCAAACTGATGTGTGGTTCCTTAATATCATGTAATTTGAGGCAAATAACTGGCTTGAGCTAGTGTCTGATTGCCATGACAACTCCCATGGGTACGCATGAGAAGTGCGTAGAGTCGTTGAGATGTGTTCACCGCAAAAAAAGTCAATGGTGGGAGTTCCTGAGCGGAAGAAACAGTGATTGGTAGTCAAAGCGTCATATTCAAGTGCTTTAGAGGCAGCCAATAGGAGTTTAGAATAAGTGTCAGGCGGGTTTTCGAAAATGTAAACAGAGACATCGTTTCGATTTTGACTAGAGTGGACGCTGGCTTACCAAACCCCTTCAATACTCGCGATACTGACCATTAAGATTTGAGCTCACAAGGTCGAAAATGGATGGGTGGAGAAGATTTCTGCCTGCAAAATTGCTGCACGACTTAGCCCTTTTAAACTAGACCAACTGGAGACAAAAGTAAAGTCGTAAGAAACAAAACCATTGAATTTATACCCTGTGAGTCTCGGTCTTGCTCAATCGAATGAAACTACACAGACAAATTATCGCGCAAAATGTGCATGCGCGTCCAGCGTGCGTGAGAATAAAATTATAGTTACAGGACATTCACAATTTATGGGGGGGTGTGTCTAAATGGGGTGCTACAGGTACCTAATTTAGCATTCAGCGTCTAAAAAAGTTGGTCTTCACTTAGTACGATGTTCGGATGACCGTGATTGGCCAGAGGGAATTTGAACCAATAATGTCACTTCGAATACGCTCATTTTTGAATGACTTGGGCATTTACGGTCACATATTAGACGAATATAAAGCCCCAGAGCAAGGTCATAACATTTATACCCTGTGACTTTCGGTTTTGCCCAATCGGATAAAGCAACACAGACACGGTATTGCACTAAATGTTTTGGCGTGTCTAGCGTACATGTGAAATTTACGAGGAGCGTGTGGCAGCCATTGGGGGCGTGTGCAAAAGGGGTGTGGCAAGTCCCAACTTTGGCATTTGTCGTGCGGACAAACTAAATCTACAGTTAAGTATTTACAAATTGATTCAACTTAAAGGAAAATAGACTTACTGAAACGCCAGGATTTCCATTCAAGACACTTCGGTGCGTTATTTGTCCACCTCGAAATATAGCAGTGTTGAATTCTATATAAATGGGCACTTTATGCTCTGTGTATGATGAAACTGTGCAGACAAATGCTAACTTTGGTTGATGATGATATTTTTTCACAGGATGAATTAGATCGCAGCGAAAGTAAACAGTTCTGTCAACATGCATATTAAGTAAATTTTTGAAAAATTTGACATTGAAATCTCACTAGCGAAGATGCGTAGATCCACATCTGTTCAATATTTCATAAGTAGAGTGCAGACACCTGACATTTTTGCAAGCTACTAGATTTGACATCCACAGAAGGATGCCTGCAAAAACGACCACCACCACCACCACGACCACCACCACCACCACCACCACCACCACCACCACCACCACCACCACCACCACCACCACCACCAC
>UXSR01000565.1:0-26333 GCA_900604375.1 Mesocestoides corti
GGTGGTGGTGGTGGTGGTGGTGGTGGTGGTGGTGGTGGTGGTGGTGGTGGTGGTGGTGGTGGTGGTGGTGAGTTGCTTATAACACTGTTGGGATAACATAACAACATCTGGTGTTCCAATTTTTCATCATCATAAGACAAGACATCGATTGTTTAGGACTTTCACGAAATCCGATCTACTTTAGGGATTTTAAGGCAATTTCTCCATTAGCTGGAGAATCAGGCGGGATAATTTTAATCCAAGCAAACGCAACTAACTAACGGAATTTCACGATCGACGGGGCAGAAAAAAACAGGCGATCTTTTTCACGGCGGTGAATCTTCTCTACTGGTTAAGTGCCTAACCACGATGGCAGACGCGGACAAGTTTGCCGCTGGCGACGCAAACGCCCGTCCATTTGGTCGAGAGCGTGGAAGTCTTACAGACATTTTATTGCCGATTGCATCGAGATAAACGATTGCTTCGGGTGGCATTAGCCGTGTCTCATTCGTGGCCTCACACGCCCCCCAAACATACACTTAAGTTTATTGCCTCGTGTACCCTACGAAGGAATAATGGACATTAATTATTATTATTATTATTATTATCATTATTGCTTCCAGAGTATGAAATGCCCAATCAGTGGACAGATTGACATTCCGTCAGGGCCTAAGTTCGTGAACAGCAGCCTCACAAGTCCGCTCTTGTTTTTAAATTAAATTTCAACACGAAGGTCGTGTACTTTACTCAGTTCAAACCTGAACGCATAACTTGTGAGGAGCATGCCTTGCAAATTGCCGCAAAGTTTAACTCAGTTCACCTGAGAAGATCAGTATTTTAAGATTTGTATCTGTGAAATTTGCTGTCTGTTCCGCTTCAGTTGTTGGCGAAATTCCAAGAAGCCAAATGGAGCACTCTGTCATTTGATTAAACCGCGACTGGGTGTGGAGTTATTTGCAGTTCGCGCACACCGAAGAGAAACGGCCTTTTGAACGGAGCGAATCTACAGGCTTAACATTGGACTGCGGTTCGACTGACTTTTTATGGCAGTTGAGCGAGGATAAATCTCAATTTGCCCTGTTTACACGCATGTGGACGCACACACACACACACACCTGTGATGGACGTGTGGGAATCCGCAACAGCGCAAAAGCCGACATAATTTATTGTAAACCTCTGCACACCCCATCTACTCACCCCACCCCCGCCCCGCGACAACTTGTGTGATGACTCACCGTCACATCTCCTCACCCCTGCTACCACAGCTATGGAGACGGGGTGACGCATTACTTGAGACAGAGGGGGGCCCGTTTCAGTGGGCATGATAGGCGCATGCATGTCGAGGATTCTGACTTGTTTGACCGGCCTTATAACCCGGTGAACACGTTCTAGAGCCTTCGTTGGAAACTCTACCTGACTTGAAGTGGATTTTCAACGTCTTGGAAGTTTTGGGTTTGGTTTATGACGGCAAAGTGAAAGAGGATCGCCTATTTCTTAGACCCAAGTCGATCGATTCATCAGCATCGATGCTTATTGGCTGAAATCATCAGCTTGTGACTCCATCCAGCCTTTCGGATCATCAAAAAACGCTGTCATCAGCTGCGCACTTTTCAAAGACGGTGTACCTTCGACAGTGAGCTCATGACCACCGTCGTGAAAGCGACCACCTCAGATAACTCGTCTACGACCGCTGACGTACGATCCACACCTATGGAATCGGGACCAATGGTCATCGAGAGAGTAAAAACACGTAGATTGCATCCCACGATTCTCAGGTAATGTCAGTCACGTTAAGTGTGCGGACAATACTGCGGCTGTTGCAGATTCTCGCCCTTCACATCCATCCTGTCGAAGAAAACTGCTTTGATACGCGACGCACAACTGCAGGCTTTTTGGAAACTCTAGACGGCCTTCAAAATGAATCGAGTCGCTATTGCCACCGCCATCACAATTGGTCAATCTTCTATCGTTTGCAGTGTCTTCCTTCTGTGAAATTGCTTAATTATTAGCAATCGTGACCTTGGCTGATTGCCTCCCACACTCCTTTTGTTCTGCTGAATCAAATTTAGCATTATCATTGTGGGCATTTTCTTAAAGAATTTCTCCTTGGGGTGTTTAACAAGGCCCTGCTGTGGTTCAATCCATGCCAAATGCGGTCCATATAGTGGACATCAGACATGCCAGCCGAGCATGCGTCTGTGGTGGGTCTGGTGGCAGTTCGGTGATTGGTGCACCTGATCACCACTTGCCAGATTTCAGCACATCTTCGGCTGTCTGATTGGTGTGGTTTTAAACATTGTTCGCACCATGGAAACAGTCTAATTCACCGTACATTTGTCAATAGGCAAGCCAATAGCTCCTCGACCAATGAGATTATTGCGGGTGAGTCGTTTGAGCATCGATCGCCAGCACGAGCACGTGTTGGTAGATTAGCCACAAAAAAGATAAATTAATCGCCCACAAGTCATTTAAAACGCCCTCTCTGGAATGCGTGCACTCCGAAACATGCCTCACAAGGCGAACACGCGGTAGGTCTGATGCGGGTGGGTAGAGCGCAGGAGACGTGCCAAAACCCTGCTGTCACCAATTGACTATGCCTGTGGGGGAACCGCACCACACCCCAAAACCAAACTGGGGCATTCGACGCGAGTGTGGCGAACTACGAACTCATGAGTCATCAGATTACCCGTCGTCGTCGTTGTTGTTGGCAGAGCACCAGCATAGTCAGCAAAGCTTATCAATATTGGGAAGGTTGGTAGGTAGTGATCAACAATCACTGAAAAATTAATGCGATTTAAGCAGCAACATTGAAGTAAACAGTATTTCTTCATTCCCCTTTTCAGTTTTCGTCCAAGTGCCCATCTATTTGACTCTGAGTAAGCTTTGACAACTTTATAACCGTACATACCCTGACTGGGTCACCGGTAAGCTGGCCAGCATTCGTCATTGTTTCTGCTGAAGCTGCTTCTACATCGTCAACGCACCTCATTTGTGTCCTAATTCAGTGTTAAATCTCCATGGTTTGCATCCACAGCTTCGTCTTTACCTAAAAGACGTCCATTATTACACCCACAATGTCCCGTAAATCTTAAATCGTCAAATTGTATTGGGTTTTCCAGTGTTCCATCGAGATCTCTCATGGCAACGGGGACATCGTTTCGGAGTAGATTTCCTAGCTACAGTAATTGAACCAATCAGACGCAATATTTGGGCATCTACCGGTAAACTATACCTACAATCTGTGTTTGGACCTTCTTTTCACAGATATCACTGGTTCATCGTACTTGAGTGAAGATGTTTCCTCAATGAAAAAACCATGTCGGAGGTGAAATCATATGTATCACATCAGATGCACGCTCTCTGATTTATATCACTAAGTCGAAGATGAAATTTGAATGCAAATAAAGGCAGGAGTCACGCTATTACGTCACCACAAAACGCATGCTTTCTCTGAATCTCGTAACCGCAAAATGAGGCTCCCTTGTGCGACAAACGCCCACGCTTACTCAGACCCTCGCCCCCGGCTTGTCCACTAATTGTTGGTTTTCGTTCGTGCCATCAAAAATTTAGTGGGGCGTTTAACCTCACGTTTAAAAATGGTAGCGGTTTCCGTGGGAGTTTATGAGACGTGTGCGGGTCGATTCCAATAACACTCCAATTTGATTGCGTCAAACTAATTGACAAATTCTAGACGTATACGAGTTAAATGGGTTAATAAGTGGTTCTTGAAACTTCGGCTGAATCTACAAAGTACATCTTTTGAAATAAGTGTTGTTCATTGGTCACAGGTATGTCCTCGTTCTTGTCGGTTTCAATGTTTGACTTGCTATTATCTGATTTGTATCTACAGCCAATAAATACTTTGTTATTGCACCACTTTGCCGCAGTAATCACACTTTCTAAGGACTTGCCGCTGGCACACTAAGTGCCCACATTTTTACACACCTAAAATTGACAACGTGAGAACCATCCCTGTTGCTGGGACAGCACGACTAAGCGCCGTCTGACCACGAGGGTCTTAGTTCACCAATGAGAGTTGTCTCCAAGCTGATTGGCCTACCGTGATTGGCCAAACAGTGTGCCTCTACCTGATTGGTGCAAGGTCATGCGTTTCGGAGATCAAGCATCCGAGAGGCGGGACGATATTATTTGTCAAACCAGTTTCACACAGAACCCCCTGTTTGCGGTAGTGGACTTTACTCCTTTCGCGCATCAAGTTTTATCACGTGGTAAGTGGGTTTTTGTTCATGCATTCCCTTTGGCTAAAGATTGTTCCATAAGTACAGTCTACTAGGTTTGTTTGCATTAGAATGATGTCAAGTGGGCTTGAAGCGACGCCTTTAAATCAGAATTACAGGGCATTTAAATAAAACCTCCATTTACACTCAGGCTATTGAAATATCTCTTCCAATGTACACGCATTTTATGAGTCATCACGGTGTATTCGACCCCTCATGCGTCACTTTGGAAAGTCAGCAGAAGGCGAAATGGTACACCCTGCAAGCTACTGAGGCGTTAACTTGAGTTTTTTAATGACCACCGATCCAGTCTGCAGGGGTGAACAGCCCATTGTTGCGAAAACGCTGTAATTATTCCGCATTGGTCTGCACGCCACCCCCATGCCCATAAATCTTTAGGGCGCCGGAGTAAATATCAGCGATTCGCGACTTCACGATTAATTTCCGGTCCCTCGGTTGCCAGGCTTGAATCCCTGCCCAGTCAACTCCTTTGTTCTGGCATGTTACCAGCCATTGTGTCGTGCGTAGCTAACACAAAGCGGTCATTCGCCGGATATTCCAGATACGCACCACTCTAGGGTTAGTATCAAGTTGCATAAATAAACTGACAACACCTGTTGGGGTCTGTGGACACCTGTTCAGCCCAACGCGATAGCCAGATGATCATACCATGGAAGGGATCAAAGTCCGCGTCTCTCAGACATCGGCTTTGCGCGTCGTCGCCGTCATTCGAAGGTCGCCACACTGTGGCTTTCCGGCGTCTACACCGCTGATTCGTTCGCGGAAGGAGGGTGAATATGTGCTTTTGTTTCGGTTGGACGGCAGCGTTGTGTGTGTGTGTGTGTGGAGGTCCTGCTTAGTATGGGAGTTGAATCATCCTCTAAATCTTCCCTTTACGGTGTGTGGCGGTCGTAACAAATGGGCTCTATCCTCCATCAGAGCAAATTTAAACCCTCCAATTAGGCATTAACAGCTGTGTGGAATTTTTTTGCTGGTAGGACGCAATTTGTGCACCTGATTGCAACGGGTATGTGGTCTTGAATCCCACCGGGGCCCCTGAGTTGAACTGGTCCGTTTACATCACTCAGGTACTCGAGAAGACAAGCAGGAGACCAGAGAAACGGCCGTTTACTAGACGTTTCTGTCTAAATGGGGCTGTCAAGTCATGCAGTCTGGTTGAATCTGTGGTGAATAATGTGACGACCAGTTTGATGGGCGTGATCTTGGGATAGTTCTTTCAAAGAGAGACTCGTTGCCTCTAACTGCATTGACAGTTGGCGATTTCGTGAATAAGTGCTGGTGGTGACATGTTTACCAATACCACCTGGCAGTGTGTCTTGGTCAAGTCAACAAACACCGCGGTTGTTTGGGTGGCATGTGGGGTAAATACGAGCCTTTTTTTTCACTAGAAGCGCGCCACCAGTTAGCCGCAGCATCAGCCTGCGTTGGTTGCATGATTCACGTAGAAGCGGGACCAGAATTAACCCCCCTAGAAGTGATGGAGGGGTGAAAGAGGAAGTCGAGACTTCCACGGTGTGCTGACTCACTGGACGGTGTTGTCGAAGTTCATGATTGCCCAGCTCACTGACCCACAAGCGTGCTTGGTGCGCCCACCACAATATTGTGGACCATTGGGTAGGGGGTTCAAGTGGGCGATTGACGCCGTCGAACTTTGTAATTCCCCACCTTCGTGTTTCATTGGACCGGGTCTATTAGCGACTCAGGCTTTCAGAGAAGATTGTTAAAATAAGAAATTGTCCTCCCGTACGCCTCAGAGTGTACAAATATCAAGATTTTAAACCGATATCTGTAATTTTACCAAGCACCAGAGTAGACGTTTGCAGTTTCCTAAGTGCTAATACCTCCCTTTTACATCACTTAAACCAGACTGTCTGCAAGCTTAGATGAAAAGCTCGAAATGGTGGCAGGATATCTTGCTAAGACAACCACTCCCACTGTAAACCAGGTGTGATCCCAACTGCTTCCCGTCATTTTCGTTGTCAATTAGGGAAAGATCTCGTTGTTGTAGACGATGGATATCTTTTGGAACATGAACAGTGCAACGTCTGCCTTTTCCTCCTTCACCACCCCCCTCCCCCTCGTTACTCCACTCAACTGAGCTCCTGTCATTTGTAATTTGCCATCCATTTTTTCGCAGAAATGTAGTTTAGGCAATAATTTTGATTCTGGCGTAATAAGGTTCTTAAAAAAACCTGTCTCAGCCTCGGGCGCAGTGGTCACAAATTGAATTTGGACTGAAAATTTTCTCCGATTTCGACTTGCTTGAGTGAGAAAAGTAAGCGTGGAGTGTGCAGGCTTCATTTTTCATACGGGACTACCAAAATCTTGAAATTGGAGTCGATTTCAGAGTTGTGGAATAAATTCAGTGAAAATGCAATAATTTCTTTCTGAACCGGCGATGGTCAACATCAACTTCACCTGTCTACTTTCGTGTCTAGAACTAGAATAAAGACACTGTGAACAGCCGTGTTAATGAACTTTGGTGACATCTGTAGGGGTCCGAGTGGACTTAGTCCTCACTCATATTCACAACTAGTATTGCACTTGTTGGTCTTCTACTGATTCACTTCACGTCTGGACGCTATTTGTGAAATTTAATTCTAAAAATGAGCTTCTCTAACTGTGTGTGTGTGTGACCTTAGATCCAAGCAACTGCGTATTTGACACCATCTTCGTTGTTACGAGGTAAAACAATTAGCCAACAGACTGCTACTTGATGTACTGCGGCGAATAAATTGAGGCGAACTCATGACAGACGTCACTTGGTTTAAAGAGGATGTTCACACGACATGAATGTGGTGTGTACGCATAGGCCCTCGCACCAACTCAAAAATGGTCTATTCAAACAACTTGGCCCTTTCTCACGCTAGTTTTGAAAAAAATGGCAAATTTCAACTGGCGATTGATTAACCTGTCAAAACTCATTGTTTCTGCGTGCAGTAGCCAAATGTGTGTCTTTCCAAACAGTAGAAAAACGTGATTTGCCCGATTTGAGCCTGGAAAAACCCAGCTGATTTGGTCAGACGGCGGTTGCCCGCTGCCCGAACCGATTGGTTTGGGTTGGCGATTGAAAACGCAGCTGTTCGTGTCTTCTGACCGTCCTCTGTAACCAGACGATTTATCACAAAGGGCCTGACTTGGCTCCCCACCTCGGCCCCTTCAGACGAGCCAAGCGCAAGTCCCCTTCGAAAAACGCCCTAAATGCCAGATTTTTCCTGCGCACTTCAAGGTGCACGCACGGCGAAGGAGAGAGCGAGAGAGTTTATGGCTATCGGGTCAGCGGACAGGAGTTTCCGTAAGATAAACACAGCTATTTTCGGCCCATCGGCGTATTAGCCAGCTAGCGCGACATAGCGCCATTGGGGACAAGTCATGCCTCCTAAGGCCATTTCAACCGACCACGCCAAAATCGAAGTCCTTTGTGATAAAATCGCAAGATCTCTGTTCGTGCTCCAACGTGTGTCGCTTATCGATAGCGTGCGGCTTCCTAATTGCAACGTCGACTAGTCTCTTGTCGAATTCTCCGAAAGCGTAGATGAGTTGGCCTTTCCGATTCCTCCAGACCTCGATATACGAAAAAAGTGGGACGAAGCCGAGTCAAAAACTTGTTTGGACGCCTGCAGTTAGGGATCGCCAATACGCGTTTCTGATTGGCCGGCGAACCGTTAAACACCGCCCAGTTGGGAACTCCCTCGCCTGTCCGCGGATTTCACACTTTGTCCAACTTGCAATAGTGTCGGTGTTTTGTCTACGTCAACTTCGTGTCCATGCCCGCAATCGAGTGCAAACAGCTGATTATCGTCGAGCCGCATCCAACCTGACGAGTGTTCACACGCACGCACACTTGCTCGGAGTGGCCGCTTTCAAGGACAGAGAGAAAGAGTGCGCGCGCGAGAGTTGAATGTGGGCGCGTGTGTGTCGGCAGGTGGCGAAAAATGGCACGTGTGTGTTGGATAACGTCTCACAAATCGCGCAGCTGCGGTCGTCACACAAAGCATGACTAATTAGGTGGTGGGCGTGTGGGGGAAGGGGTGGGGAGGGGAGGGGGCGTTTTGGTAGCCACTTGTTCCACAATTCCGTCGGTGCGTGGGAAACCTGCGGTGTTGTAGGTTGTGCCGAAACTTTCCAACCTCCAGTCAGTACTTCAGCGCTCCGCCGGGGAGGCATCAAAGCATTTAACAAGAATTCGATACACACACACACACACACCGGCGTTTTACCAACTTCCGTGCGTGCGAACAGCGCTTACTGCCTTCATTCCATTTACGCCAACAGCCAAAAACAGTCCACAATTTGCAGTAGGTTTTCGTGTGAAATTAAGGGAGTTGAGTACACCCCGTTAAATGACTAAAAGTCGCTGTCGAGTGCACTTTCTTTTGGATAAGAACGACAAAAATGCGTGTGTGAGGGTTGAATTTGAACTGACGCCGAAACCACGCTTGTGGGTAATTTGAGATTGTGCGTTGTGGTTAAATTGCGCATTGAATTACACCACCGGTGTGCCGTTTTTTTCACGACCTCCGTGGCCAAACGCGCTAGTATGAATTCAACTAGGAGTGAGGTGCATACACGCGAAATCCTAGCACATTTAAGAAGTCGTCGTTTTTTTTTCAATTCAAAGTCCAGTTATTTGACCCTGTGCTATGGAATTCATCGTCAAATCCCCAGCTGGTATTTCTTGCTACGAATTACTGCTCACGGGGCGAAGGAAAGTCAACGGAAGGACTCGTTTTCCGGTCTAGCATAACAAGATCATACTACCCGTTGCCATGGCAATTAGGCCAATGGTTTCGCTGTCTATCAAAATGTTGGCAGAGGTGTGACCTCATCTATCATACCTCAAATCTTGATGACGTTGAAATCGATTTTTAGGCTGTAATTAAGTCTTTTTCCACGCTGGAAGAGTTTCGATAAGTGTGGTTTCTTTTATTCGCGGTGCTGCCATGCCGCCTCCCCAGTCTGACGTGATTGAAGGCTCCGCGTTTGTCGAATTAGTAAAAGCGGAATGATTTGTGGACTCGAATCTGTGCCGGGCATTTTAAAAGCGAAAATGCAGACGTGTTTTGTGAGGGCGGAAACACTGATAAAGGGTGGTCGCCATCATTTGAATTGTAAATTAGGACCACCTACCTGTTATTTTGCACGGTGTATTCAAAGAAGCTGTTGAATAGGGCTTAATTTGCATGCCAAACATGTCGGTTTAACTTCACCCAAACGCAGTTCTTTGTTCACCGCGAGGGCAGGCAAATTGCCAGGACCACAAAATGCCAAATTAGCATTTTTTTCCGCTATCCCACACACACACACACATATGTTATTGTCTTTATTTTAGCTCTGGACATGAAAGTAGACAGCTGAAGATGATGCTGACCATCGTCGGATTCGTGTTCCTCCTCACCCCGGTCTCATTTGCTGCGATCTCGGGCTCCGGCAGGAGCACCATACCACAGATTTTGCTTCCACCTGAAGACACCTTTCCCGTCAATGGAAATCTGGAGTTTTCCTGCAAAGGAACAGGGTTCCCTGACCCCCAGATCACGTGGTATGATGCGAACACGCGAAGACCCCTCAAAGAATCGACAGCAAATGTCCACATGAAGCAATACCTTGATCGCTTGACGATCCTCCAGCCCGAACCCAAGCAGGTGTATGCTGTCTATTGCAATATTTCAAACGCAGCCGGATGGACTGCAAGCGACGTGGTTCGCGGTGGTCTGGCATACCTAGAATATGATTTTCCGCGTTTTCCCATTGATACCTCGGCTGTGGAGGGAGACTTGGTTCTGCTGGAGTGCCACCCCCCTCTAGGAAACCCACCTCCAACCACGGAATGGCTCTTTAATGGAGTGGAACTTCCACGTGAACTCGGTCAAGTCAGTCCAGAGGGTGATCTACATATTCAGAAGGTGAAACTGCGCAACTCTGGGACTTATGCATGCCGCGCACGAAATCCATCCGGCGTGAGGACATCACCGTCTGCAGTTGTCACAGTAAAGCGCAAAGCTCCTCGATTCATCCAGAAGCCCAAAGACGTCCATGCGTCAGTCGGGTCCACGGTGCAATTCTTCTGCCGAACGGCAGATTCCGGGCCGGTTACTTGGAGAAAGGATACCGCGGAGACAGCAGTTGATCCCTCAAGGGTCCAAATCTCCTCGAACTCCATCATCATTCACAATGTTCAGCTGTCAGACGCCGGCCGGTACATCTGTGTGGCGGAGGACGGTGAATCCACGGCCGACGCGCGTCTCACCGTCTCCAATGCACAAAAGCCCACTTTTTCCCGGACCCCTGTCGATCGAAATGCAACCGAAGGCGAGACCGTAGTGTTCCACTGTCAAGCCTCGGGTTCACACGAAATTTCAACTTATTGGGACCTACCAAGTCAAACCACCGTCTTTCCAAACGACCAAGTGGGAAATGTCTTCGTTAACGAACACGGCGACCTCCAAATCCGAAATGTCAGTCTCAGTGATAGCGGTGTCTACCAGTGCATTGCTAACTCGAACTTTGGTCTGATTTCCGCACAGGCTGAGCTCCGTGTTCTCCCACGTGCGACCAAAGATGTGATTCCTCTGCCCCCAATAATCAACCTCCCACCAGCCAATCAAACGCGTGTTACCGGCGACACAGTTATTCTCGATTGTGAAGTGGGCATAACTCGTGAACCAGAAACGGGCCACGATCTCACAGTGCGGGGCTTCGATGGAACACAATCGCGTGTATTTTGGGTAAGGGGAACCAGATCTGCCGGAGGTCTCCAAGAGCGCATCGACCTTGTGAGTCGAGATCGCGATCCGAGGTTCTCATTGCTCCCCGGTGGTGGACTTCAAATTGTCGGCGCGATGGTTGAAGACACGGGCAATTATACGTGCTTCGTGCAGACTGGACGTGGCCACTTCATGCAGTCGAATTGGACGGCATACCTCGTTGTTCTGCCCTCCGGCACGCATCCTTCCTTGAGCACAGAGCCAACTGACCCCCTATCTCCTCCTGAAGACCTTCGTGTGCAGAACCAGACGGCGAAGTCCCTGACACTGATCTGGAACCCTCCTGACTCGCACGACTCCAGCCAGGTGTCTTACTGGATTGAGATGTTCCACTCGACTGAGCCTGAATTAGGCTGGCAAGTTCTTCAGGAGTCCTGGCATCGAAATGCCATTCGACTGGAACCACTTGAGCCCAATTCGGCTTATTACTTCCTTATCCGGCCACGGTGGATCGACGGTCGAATAGGCTGGG
Source organism: Mesocestoides corti (assembly GCA_900604375.1). Classification (NCBI taxonomy): domain Eukaryota; kingdom Metazoa; phylum Platyhelminthes; class Cestoda; order Cyclophyllidea; family Mesocestoididae; genus Mesocestoides; species Mesocestoides corti. The sequence goes on from UXSR01000565.1 coordinate 11,478, forward strand.
CCAGTGCTCCTCTCGGTCCCATTGAAATGCAACATCGCCCGCAGTCAGCAACTGGACCTGGTCTTGTCAAAGTTCTTGGAACGCGAGTACAAGTGGTTTCACCCACGTCGGTTCGTGTTACGTGGAATCTTGAGAATCCAAGAAAGGCAGCTGCCGTGATAAATGGTTTTTCTGTTCGCTACAAAGAGGTACCCATGACAAGATGTATTTCTACAAGCCTCCACGATTCCAACTTTTGTAGTCTTCGTCCTGGAGAGCCATTGCCGCAATTACTTCAGAATTACCAGCAACAGTTGAACGCAGCCTCGTTGAGGGACACTCAGGGCGTTTCTCTTGTTCCCCACGAAGAACCGGAGATCTTCGTCGACGTTCCAGTTCACCGAAATCAGGGGTCAGCGTCTCCGTGGACAACAGAGTTGACTAATCTGAAACCCTTTCGTTGTTACCACCTCCTTGTGCAGCCCTATTCCACGTACTCCAGACAAAGTGCGGATGGAGCTGTGGTCTTCCTCACTCAGGAGGAGGCACCGTCGACGCCTCCGCAGATTGTGGGAGTCAAGCGGAAGACGAACCACAGCGTTGAGGTGTCGTGGACGGCGCCTCCAGCCCACTCCTGGAATGGCCTTCTCACGGGCTTCATTGTGTACGCCTTCAATGCGGCAGAGAACGACAAACGCGAGCTCAAATTCGGCCATCACGACACAAAAGGCGTGGTGGGTGGCCTGAAAAGCGGTGAGATCTACCACATCCAGATGGCAGCAGTCAACTGCCGAGGCAGCAGTTCGAAGGGTATCCCCGTCAACTTCTCTGTCTCGGATGGTGGGGTTATTCACGATTCTGCCCAACCCAGTGACGGGGGTACCTTAATTCAGTTTCAGCCGTGGGTGGTTGGGTGTATTGCGGGCGTGTTGATTATTTGGCTGGTCGCCGTGTTCATCGCAGTGCTCTTTTGTGTGCGCCAGAGAAATCAACCAAAGCATCGATATCCACCGAATAGCGGAGGAGGGTCCTTCAACGAGAATGGGGGAAGAAAGTGCAGCACGGCCGGAGCGTCAAAAGAGGCCTACCAACTGGGACCGTTAATCAAACCCAATTCCATGTCTGGAGGAGTCAGCGAGTTGGACTGCCCTCGAGGTAGCGACTCGATGCTAAAAGCCCCCACAACGTCTACACAGCATAACACTACGACGACCATTGCTAGTTCAAACAGCTCCTCAACTGGAGGAAGTTGTAACCCAAACTGTGGCCACATCCAGCATCCCTTTGAAGAGGGGGTTCCAGGGCACTCTTCCGACTTTTCGAACTCTCCTTTTTTTGGACACATGCCTGCCCAACACATGGAGTACCCCTTCGTTGATTATCGACCCGTTGATGGGCCCAACAACAATGTTTTTTCAACCTCAGTCATTGAAAGTAACCCCACCGCAACCGGACTACCGCTGGTCGCGCCAGTAGCCCAACTTGCCCGTCCCTGCGGTAATGGATCAGGCGCGGAGCATGTGAGTTCGAGCGTCACGCCCTACGCGACGGCCTCGCTGATCAACGCGGAACTGCTGCAGAAGGCTTCGGGAGTGTCACCTGGAAGCCGAACTCCTTCTGATATGTCCTCGAACGCTGGGGGGTCGCATTTGTCCGCTCGGGGGATGAACAGCCCGCAGCGGTTTCCTTCACGACCCCAGCAGTACCTTTCACGCTCCAGTTCTGGCACAACGACTGGGGCCGAGGAAGACTACCTTGCCCAGCACAACCACCAGCAGCAGCAACAACAACAACAGTCAAGGAGGCTGGTTCAGACCTCAAATCTTGCCCCCCTCACTCCCCAGATTCCACCCACTTTCGCCGAGTACGAGTTGTGTTTGCCTGCAGTTCCACAGCACGCTTCAGCTCTCCACAACCAGCACCACCAGTTCCCACTTCAAGCTCCCACCAATGGCGGTATTCACACGCCGGCTTTCTGAAGACCCTCATCTACTTGAACCATTTATGTTGTACCAATTACCCTCCTTCGACTATTTTAATTGGCTCACTGTGTATCGTGTACATAAAAAGTATGTACGTAAATCAATACATCTATATCTTCGAAGCGAGCTAGTGCGTCAGTGTAAACGATGAATACGAGGTCGTGGACTGTTTTGGCTGTTATGTCATGCTAAAAGTGAGATTAAGACAGAAATGGGGTTTGAGCATAAAGAGAATCAGCGCTCTCCAAAAGAACGTTTTTTTTCATTCTAAGCAGTTAAACTGGGTGGAAAAGACTACTGGTTGGTTAGTTGGCTGTGAGGCAGTATAGCGTCTTATGAAGAACGTGGTTGCGTCGTTGGACTAATGTTAATCTACCTCATGCAGTCGCTGCAGAACGCTTGAATACAATTCAGATCGATTTAAACAAGGGAAGCTCACCATGATTCAGCCATTTCAAGGTCAAGCCTTGATAAGTATAGATTGCGTTACCCAATCAGATTCGTGGGAACGCGGGCACACACTGTGAAGGCTTAAGGTGGTGAATGCAATTTGTTGGCATTTTTAGCATACTTTTTCTCAAAAGGTGGAAATTAGGTGTCAGAGGATGATGCAGCATCAGTTTTTCTGCGCATTCAGGTACTAGATTGGACGAGCTACTCGACTTAGCCATTAGCGACTCCTTAATGGAAGGTATGCGGTCGTTACTAAGGTCGAAATGAGGTGAGAGCTCAGCCAGCTTATCTATTTTTCCATCAATGACTCACACGCCCTCTGACACCTTCACGGTGGTTGTCGTCTGAATTCGTGTTCCCGGAGGAGCAAGGTTTTCTCGGATCTGAAACACAACGTGGTCGTGATGAGAAAATTATAAATTTTACATCAGTCGACCTCTGGATCCTTCTGGAACCCTCCTCGAATTCCCATTGGCCCAGATTTGGGCTGTCAGAGTCTTCGACTTATACTTATCAGAATAATTGTCTCTCCGCATGCCCCTGTACCGGTCTTTCAAAGGTACACAGTACACGCCACGGTCGTGTTCCTTGAACGTGTTATTCACATGCACACACACAACCCACGATCATCTGAAGAAAACATCAAATGCAGCCAGCGGTGAGAAAGTGCTTCTTTATTCCCCCCCCCACACTGTTCAAGCCCCCAACATAACGAGGCAATTAAGATTATTGGTTAACAGTGATTAGTTCATAAATATGTGTAAAAAGCATGTTTAATTGCTAGCCACTTCTACTGCCTCTCGATCTTAATGACAATTAGATTGATCCTCATTGTTGAAATTAGCGTTTGTCATCAAAATATTTGTTCATCTGAAGCGACCGTTAATTGCTGTCAAGGCCATTTCAAAAGCTATGGCGATTTGAAACTTCGTTGATAATGCTTTTTCGGCACAGAATGTAAGTTTACGTGAAGTGACACTTTCATTTGTGGCCTTCAAACCATCGTGTTTTAACTTCTCCAATTTAAACAGCTTTTTGTTTTACTGCAGCACGAAACAGCGCGCGCATTCGACTGAACTGCGTTCCCGTAAATATCGATTTTCCTTACGACTTATTGGGGGAATCCAGAAAACTTGCAAGGTGGAATTTTTGAGTCAGCATTACTTCAAACATAGCTTCTAAGACAAAGTGAAAGGACTTATCTTAAAAATCTGTTGTACCAGCTGCAACGCAGTTACGAAGCTGATCACAACCGTTTTTAGTGTCTTTCTTTGAAGTTTCCTAATAAGTTGATTAGTTTTTGACTCTCAAAGGCGAAATGTTCAAGGAAACTCAAAAAAACGAGGGAACATTACGCTCAGGATCGTCATTCTTCGGTTTTTGGCCAATAAAATTTTGAAAAAATTCCTCTAGTAACAGGACGAATGTTCAGATCTGTGGTTTGGTCGAAATTAATAGTTAAATGCGTTGTGGAGTCAGCCAGCTAATGGTGTTTAGCCACCTCGTAAATCTAAAGCATCAGCTGACGGATTTTCATTAACGGGATCTTATTTTTGGGGATTTCCTACAAAGAAACCTGTTCTAATTTAGTCACGTAGGGTTAAATGTAAATAATTTTCAAGCCAGATGCAAACCATGGAAACAAAAAAAGGTGCAAGGCAATTTTCCCAAAGTTTACATTTGCCACGGTCAGATGTATGATCGAGTCGGGGTGAAAAATTATCCGTTCTGTTTGTATGGCAAATGTCACGGAACACAGCGTCTTTTTCTCCCCAAGTAACAAAGTCAGTTATTGTGGGAGGCTGTGAGGGCCTAGTTAGGGGCCTGCGCCACAGATGATGATGATCCGTGGCATGAAAAACATAAAGTGTTTGGCAGCAGCAGCTGTTCGGTGGTTTTGCAGGGAAACGGTCACCTCTGGAAGTTAATCCTCGTAAGGCTTGAGGTCACTTGCATTGGCTGACATCTCGTGACAAGTGGCGCCGGGTCAGGTCACGGCAAATCTCGGATCAGACTTGCAGGTTGAAAATTGGGGAATGCCAAAACATTGGGTGCATTCGAACCCCCCAACTTCCAGCCTTCGATTTGCGAAAAAAAATCGATAGGAATTCAAACCTTACGCTTCAGAATGTCAAGATTTCCGCGCCTGTTTGACGCCGTCGTCTGCGGTGGCACATCAAAGGACTGGCGTACGACTGCACTTTTAATTTACCACCGACCGAATGAAGATGGCTCTAATGGTTTTGAAATAAAGCGTTTTTAGACTAATTATCCCCGTGTGAAGATTCATGTGCCAGTGAGCTTTGTCGAAAATGACCACGTTTTGTGTGGAAATGGTTTACGATGCGCAGAGAGCGAGAGATAGAGAGCAAAAAATTGCTTGCTGTCTTCCACACGATGATAATTTATTCAACAACGCATTCTGAAAACGCTGGCTGCTAGACTTTGCAGGTGTGCAAATTTGCACATTGCCGCTTCCGCCACTGTGGACTCGAATTTGCTGTGATATGTGGTCCCTTGAGAGTGGAATCGAAAAAATGTCCACTTAAAAGGTGTTCTTTGAAAACGTTCGATTAGCCGGAATGAGTTTATGTCTAGCCCTGTTGCCACTAAACCCATTTAAACCAGGATCTAACTCTGTTGTATTGACGGGTCTACAACGTTGCGCGTACTTTTAAGTCGCAGACTTGCTGTGAATCGTGTTTATTCACACCCCTTAATACGGTCGCTCCACCTCCGACACAGGCCTCCCATTTTCGCAGCATGTCGCCTGCCGCGCGGATCCTCAACTCTCCCCTCGTTCACACGGATATTTATCTTGGATTATCCTCACACCTAGGTCTCGATGTTAGCGCATGTATGACTCACGCATCCGAGGTATAGGTACACACGCGCAAACCCCACACACGGAAGTAAACGGTTGTGTCCACGTCCTCTCCGATCGTTTTCTTCATCGCGAGTATCAAGGAAACGTAATCGGGCTAATTCCATGGCCCCGGCTTGGTTCAAGACCACATGCTGGGAACCACAGCAGACTGTTCACAAAGGGACGAGCTCACGGAATAACTGGGAATGCTTGAACAGGGGTAAATGAATGGGTTGTCGGACGTGACCCCTAAATACATAACTACCTCCTCGTACCATCTATTATCCCAGAATGGTCACATACCTATTAGCCTCTCGATGACTTCGTTTGATCCCACATCATTATGCGGCCATTATCTGCGAATCTGCAACTCATTTGAGGGCAGACGTCATGTGGAATTTCAAAAAATCACTGTTTTCATTTGAAATCTGCGTTCTTGGTCAACGCCTTCTTTTCCATCGTTGATTGGCGATGGATAAGGCCGACAAAGGCTTTCTCCTGTCCTCTAGCTATTTTTAGGTCCTCTTTCTGTGGCCTGGTCTGTAATTTCGGACGGCAGTTTCTGCATGATACATGAGGAAAAATTTACAAAAATACTGCATGTTTGTCATGGAGACAAAGTAGCTTCCCACGTTGTGCTGCAGAGTTAATATTTACCGCGGTAACAGCGGGGCACTTAAACGATTCTATTGGTTTAAAATGTAAACTTTTGAGTGATTTAAACAAAATTTGGTCATTGAAAATCCAGGGGCAATTGTTCCAGCTGGTCATCAATTCTCTCGCTGTGTTAAAGATGAATAGTGCTCAACAAGATTATTGGTCAGTTTTTTCGATTATCGATAATATATGGAATGTGAGATGTGCAATTCCGGAAGATTTAAACAACATAGGAAATAGCAGCATCTGTCCAAGTTAAGTAGAAACTGATGGACAGAATGATATTCCCCGTGACAATTTAAGCTAAGCCGTTCATCAGAGTGGTTAGAGGTCTCGCACAAGTACCTTAGCTATTAAAATCTGTTTGAAAAGTCAGAAAATGCGCTTCATGCCACATCATCTCCAAAACGTGCTATTTATCGTATTTACCAAGCTAACTAGATCTATCGGGATGTCGAAGAATTTGCGATCGAAAATCATCAAGTTTTTCCAAAACGGGGCACATACTATCACCACATAAACATTTTCCGTCACAAATTCAACCACGTTTACCAATTCCAGCAATCGATTCTGACGCAGTGTTGGTGATTAGTATTCAACAGGATCCCTAACTCTATTCCCATTGGCCCGTAAATTTGATTATTGATTATTTTGAAAATTTGATTGGTTAATTCACCGTGAGATAACCAATGTCTCGCAGGTGACGAAAACGGTCGAGTTTTGAATCGATCATGTCGCCTTTTCAGACGACCTTGTGAATCAGACTCGTATACGACTATGAAACCCAAAAGCACGTATGCACATATACAAAATGTGAGTAGTATGAAGCGATTTATAAAATGTTTTCAAACCACCTTTTTCCTAAGCTATTGTGTTCTGGACAAGGGTGGCCCTCGTCATCATCATGCTCACTCGTCCAAACGAACGATGATTATTAAAAAAAGAAAATAAAAGCCGGAAAATGTGGCCTTGCATTTGATTATTGGGTAGTTTTAGTTTTCGACGATCGAGAAACCCCGAGAGAGATGAGGTTCCGCTGGATAGATCCGCAGGATGGCCCTCCCTTGACGTCCACATCACACGCCCTCGTTGCGCTGTTGGGTTGTCTTCTAAACGACTCTTCCGCTCGCTTTTACACGGGTGCTTTTGCTCACAACCACTGCAACATCTTCGACGCCTCCTTCGACTTCTCCTCTATTTGAACCTTCCACTCCGTGAGCCCTTCCGTGGTTGACTGTTATTGGTGTGCTTGAGTTGCACTTTTACTCTACACGACTGTCCCTACATTTGGCTTGCCTTTTTACACCAGCCTCCCACGAAAAAAGTGTCCTCTTTACAACAACTAAACGCCCATATTTGCTTTGAGCTAGCACTCCGGCTCCACCTCTCCAAAATGCCCCCCAAACTTCCCCCGGCCTTACAATCGTCACACCGAGGGGTGTCGGACACAAGCCCGACCAATGGTCAGGCGCCTCGCTTTTGTCTGCCACGATAAAAGGGCGGCTTTGAAAGGCATCACAGCACACCTCCCGCACACTCGCGATGAGGTCTTCGAGGCGAAATGGCGGAGATATGTATCGCGAAGCGATGACTAAGCTGCCGGTCGACGTGCATTTTATCAAAGGGAATACCTTGGAAACCCCATTACGCCCGAATCACCTGACCTTGCTATATCGATCATCATTTGGGCAGTCAATTAAGCGCACCAGTAAATGCAGCATCTCGGCATAATCAATCGTGTACCGCATTTTCAATTGGGTGGTTCCGTGTATTACTTACTACAAAATAAGTACCGACAAACTGTCGACCATTGACTTTTCGTGTAAATATCGACCCCGTGCTTAAACAGTTTTCATTTTGGTTCCGGTCAACCAATCAGGATAAAGCAGACATAGGGGTTAGACTAAATCTCCTGATCCCCAGAATACTCACTCATTCAACGGAGTGACCTTGAGGTGCATTGGTCAAGGTCAAGCGAAATTATGGACTTTGCTAAAACAAACTCTACAGGGTGTGCAGTAAGAAGATTGTGATCTGTGATTTTTGCGTCTCATTCACAAAGTTATAATCAAATTGAATTTTGAACAGATTTGGCTGACAGGGTTTCCGAGAAAATCGATAATAATATGTTTCCTTGGTCAATCAAGTGAGAGCACCCGCTTTCTGGTCAGTGACTAACTACATGACATTAAACCACACTGCAAGTTATTAACGTCGATTCATTACTCACAATACTTAATGCCACACTAATCACCGTGATCAATTTAGCAATCGATTTAATGCCTAATTCTACCAGTTTGAGAGGAACAACCCAGATGCATAGTTTTTATGTTCAAATTTTACAGTTTTCACCACTTTTCCCATCAACGATGACTTCAGAGATTCGTCAATTCGGTTAAATCCTCAGGTCTCTCGCAATTTCCATCTGGCTACACCAAAATTTGGAATGCTACTCGACTCATTTTATACCTGATCAGAGGTGTTCGGTTTAAAAGGAATACGAGGGACAGTAGAATGCCTCCGGCTTCCATATCTGAGTCACCTCTACACGAAGAACATGGTCTGGTGTTCAAGGCAGGGATGCATCACACACAATTCCAATTGGGGTGAATTATGCCAATTCAGGAGCTGCTTGAGACGACGTTTACCTTGGCATTGGGTGAGAGGCACATTAAGGTAAACGCATTCGCTGTTGACGCCTCTAAAATAACAGGAATATCACAAGTTGGGAGCCACTTGACGAATTGCCAACGCCTTCAGAGATTTGCCAGGTGATGATATTAGGACGTAAGCATTGAAGGTAGGTGTTTTAAGTTGGCGTTACGCACCAATGGTGTGAATGACTTCAACTAATGAACTGGGTGAAGGTTGTTAGAATAGTGACGTGGATGGGCTCAAACACCGTCTGAAAACCCAGCTACTCAATACACAACCCATTCACTACATCAGCGGTGATGGATGGCATGGAACAAGGCAAATATTTCTTATAACAGTCAGTACAACGAGATGCCACGTATGGCGCAAAACGTGCAGCGGATGATGCAGGGATTGACAACGAAACATGCGCCTTGTTCTGCTCCAAACCGTACTTTGTTCGAATGCCGTTTCGTCAAACGATTCCTAATCGGCATTCCAGGTGAACTCAGTCCGGTAACTGGCAACAACACGAGGAGTTGTTAGCGTCTTCTCAACAGTCACCTTCTTAGTCCATTGTTTGGTGATGTAGAAGATTTGGTTGATGATGCATCAACTCATCGCACATCTATTGATTGCGTGTGTTCAAATTTTCCGTACATGAGAATTGGCAGATTGATCCCATCATCAACGGTGTTCAAGCAGCAACACGAATGACTGTGGCATGAGAGATCAACCGCGAACAAACTGGTTCAAAAGAACACATTCACAATTAAACAGGCAAGTAGATGTGACCAATGGAGTCACGTGGGGACGATGGATATTGGAGGTGTTTGGAACTGCACGCAACGATTTGAGAATAACGTGGAGAGGCGGTGTGATAATTCCACTGAGGAATCGAATGACACGAACTCAATTGTGCGTTATCCAGGAGGCGACTATGTGGTTTCCTGGCTTCAAGCGTTGGCACCAGGACACGTCAGGTCCTACACTTGTGCAAGAAGGTTGTCGCCTATTGACGTGTACGGGCCAAACTTTCGTGGCGTTGAAGATGCTGACTACGCGCCGAGAATTTCCGGCACGACTCTCCTGGAGGTCTCACAGACACTCCATTTTGCTACAGAGGCGGACAATTGCACGTCATTGCATATCCGCATGATATCCAGGAATATTTGCATCAATTTGTTAGATAATGTGTTGCACGATTGGGTTGAGGGGTGAATTTCGACTCATGTTCGTTAATCTGGTTGCTGCAGTCTCCGACACACTGTCCTCCCCTCAGTTCACTCATGGAGGACCATCTGCTCTCACGCACCTCACTGCATGTACCTCCCTCCCAATATTTGTTGAACCCTTCTAACTATTCTGTTTGTGTTCGTTGACTAGTTTATCCACACTGCTGATCAACAACTACATTCGGCATGTACCACTGTGATCGCGTACAGCGTAATTAGGTTGATTTGTCTAGTAAACGCTTGTGCCTCTGCCATCTCTGGTTCAAAAGGAAAACCAAGTCGATAAGCATGTCAACATTTTGAACCCCGTTCCGCTTGATTTCCTACATTCTAGCTAGCTGACTTTTCAGTAAAGTTGATTTTTTGTAATTGAACCAGAAGCCTTCAATAATGCAATTTTCATGGAATGTGGTGACTGTGAAGGTGCCCAGAAATACGCATCGCTGCCACTGCATTTAAGCGTTAAACGAAAGTCATTGGTTGAACTTTGAAAACAATTGAATTAGGATGCTGAAGATGGCTTTATCTGAAAGAATCCTGCAGACGTTAGCAAAGTATCCCACAAGAAGACTAGCTTGGGATGGAATTCATGAATAACCATTTGGTTTAATTTTCTAAACCAAGTCGAATTCGCGGATATTAATGAAAGGCTGAAGCATTCGAAACCAGGCAAGTTAGCAGTCGTTCTCGAGACCAACTCACTCAAATAGCCAGTTTGTAGAGCAAAGTCAGATGTTTCTTAAAAGTGTCGGTTAACGCAATCAACTCTCGTCCCCCATTTTGCTAGGCCCTTTGTAGATACACGAAGTGGCGCTCTTTCACGTCTTTTCTCATCAACGACGGACCTACGGGTTCGTTTACGCGGTGGTTCTTCTGGACTGCTAGTGTTTTTGACATTTCGTGTCAGCAAAATTAAAAACGGGTCCAATTCAATCAACAATGCAATCGGTGACATGATTGGCAAGTTTTCCCCCACTGCTTCACCCAGTTGTTGAAGCCAACTCGTTAAAAATCTATTGATCTGGTCTCGAAGCAGTCATTAGTTCGCATGTAGACATGTACGTCGTTGCAGAATGTTGTGCTCCGCAGACGGTTTGAAGGTGAGCGAGAGGCCAGTAATCTAAAGGAACGAGGCCAGGAATACAAAGCGGATGTGTCATAACCTAACAGTCGTGTTGTAGAATCTTGATGGCGTCTTCAAGCCGCACCATCACTAGTCCACGACTGGCATGTCACTTCGATTGGAAGGCTTCGTGCAAAAGGCTTGGTGGGGACCAATGCAGGCGCTGATTGACTAACAAGCTCCGTGCAAGTATTCCATAATGTCCGAGGCATTCACGATCTCCTTGATGCTCGTGAAGGCGAAGACTCTGCATGATTTGCTGCACTGCTTGCATTTCACGTCGTGGCGTCACTTCTTTTAGCTTCGGTGCCAAGGTGACACAAAATCCTCTATTTGGGTACATGAGTGTACTCCTCAGTCGCTCAATCGTTTCTCCATCATCGCATGCGTTGCCCACGCTACCATCAACTGAACCCGTTCATTGACCACTGGTGGCGACTGATGATGTCCTGGTAGCCATTTTATCTGCTGAGCAAATTTCTTTGGTTTGGTTTGGATCAGATCAACCTTCAGAACACAATGAACATTCCTCGGCAGAACCGGAGTAGGGGATGCGTCAAGATGTCGAGATTTGCGTTTTTAAATTCAAATCTCCACTACTGGCCCATGCACAACGCGGTGACACGTGTACTGTTGACAGGACAAATTAGCTTAGCTATAACTAAGAAGCAAATTGAACTCTCGACAGAAACGTGTGCTGCTTTCTTTGAGTATGCGAAAGTCGATGCATCAAATGCAAGCGAATTTGAGCAAAACCGACGGACTTTGGCCTGGGACGAACGTGGCTGCCAAGATCCCCACCACAAACGGATTTCTGGTGGCATTTTGCTGCTCTCAAACAATTTCCATTTACCTACCCGCGTGTTCCATTGCATTTGCACATCAAAGGCGTGATTAAGACCCCCTCCGTGCGGTTGGTCTGCCCTCTGATCTCCGCCAAATGAGCAGGTGTTTAAGGGCGGTAAATTCCAACTCCCCACGGCTGCTCACCTGCCAAGTTGGTCTAGCTATTGGCACAAGGACATGGATTGCTTCCTAAAACCACGGCCGTTTTGAAGATATGCTGTCAATCTTGTGATTGTGCCAGCACCCTTGCCACACACAGGATTGTTCTCCAGATGTGGACAGAGACGGCGAGTAATTGAAACGGCTATGTGCATATTGCTTAATGCCATGCTCAAACGTCTTCCTACGACTTATGTGATTGAGATTCTGCATGACAGGATGAAAAAATGGTGCCTAAGTAGAGAAAAGGAGACAGTAGGGGGACTGGAATTCGGATCACTCGCAAACCTTGCCAAACTTCCTTCACCCCGCAGGTTCACCCTCTTGGTAGTCTGGTACTCGCGACAGCGCATCCCCGACTAATGAAAACAGGTTTTTAAAGAAGGAAGATGGACTGATTGTTACGCTACGAACGGAATTCGTCGTCATAAATACCGACAAGGCAAACAGTCGAATCAATTTTGTGCTAAATGAAGTTTTCGGCATTATCTTTGTAAAAATAAACACAGGCGTCTGTGAGGTCACATGAATAAAGCGGGTGGTGGTGGTACACGCCGAGGGTTTGATGAACCGCCCGCCTCACGTGACTGACGGGCACGCCGTGAAAAAAGGGGCGTGTGTTGGAGGCTGAGACGACTGGGTTATTGGACGTGAATCAATGGGATTCACGACATCCTGGTTCGGGTTTATAATAGTTAGCATTCAGTATCGCCTCAATGTCACAAAACGGTCCAAATTTTACACCTACACATTTCACTAAAAGACAGCCGTCACAATAGCGCTTTCGACAAGTAATTTGGGTTGAAATGCTGATCTGGCAAGTACTTGGGTCTAGGCTAAATTTGTTATGGAAATTAACAAGAATGTTTAAGAGTAACTGTGTGATACGAGATGCAGCACAGTGTGTGATACACGCGTTACCGTATTACGCGCGGCATCTGACTTATTGAGCTGTGATTGGTTGTGAAATAACCAATAAAAATTGATTCGCAAGCAATAGTGTCTTCATTGACATTTGCGTCAATTGTTTGTCAAACTACAAAATTTTCTGAGTGTGAAGTATGTGCAGTGTGTGTAAAAAAATTCCGTCTTCTACTATAGTTCGTAAAACGTTAGCTTAACCAATCACCTGAGGCTTGTTTTAACCAATCGAAAGTGCAAATTTGACCAGTAATAAAACGATCGTGTAGATTGCCTTTGCAATGCCTAGTTCCCACGGGTAAATTGACACAAACCTCTTTTCTTGCATCCCTCATTTCTGAGGTGAATGAGTGGTTTGCACTTAGTCATTCCAAAACAAGGCTACTTTTCCCAACAGAAGCAAATGCGACTGCTTCAGCGTGGACGAAAAAAAGAGTACCTGAGTTTGTGTTCAAGCATGTCCTACTTACGAGTCACAGTACCTCCGGAGGATGCGCTGTGCACAAGTAAAAATGTGGTTTTCTTTACTGCCGGCCGGCACTCTGCACTTTCGTGGTTGCTCCAGTTTGTAGGCGTATATCAAAGACGACAGACATTCTGCGTTTAACTTGAACTGCAATGACTTGGCTTTATGTGAAATCTAATATAGGAAAAAACAACGTTTTTCTATGACTCGATTCAACGACAAATAAAACCCTACGAAAATCGACATAATTCGCTACTTTTAAAGGCAGGAAGCGCAACTGCAGATAACGGAATTTATCGAGTTGAATTGGAGTGAGTTCTACTCAAGTAGTCGAACACTTGAAATCGATAATCATGCCCCCCGTTCGGAGCATCACATTGACACCTCCATCAATGGAAACAACCTCTCCGCCTACGTGCACCAGCTATTCTTCAAACTCTACTTAACTAATCAGATGTTTCCTTAGAGCCAAGGGCAAAAATGCTGCAATTGCAGAACTTATGGACGATTGATTCGACAGCATTGACCCCTGACGGTTCTCCGTCTGCTATCTGCATCGTCAGCAAACACACCGACATGGTATGGTGCTCCAACTGGTGGAGTTGAGCCATCAGTTTTGGTACTTCAGGAGGCAAACAATCGGTTTGATCAGTAAGCCAGTACTAACACGCCTTGCCCCACTTTAGAAGAAGTCCTGCTCAAGTCCACAATCGATTACTGGTTATCCTGTGATGGGACCTCCCGTGTCAAAATTGCCGACGAAACGAGATAAACGACATCCAGATTTTGGACATGGAGCACGCGGAGTTGGCATAAATTAGAGGTTGTTGTTGTTGCTGTTGATGATATTGCTGGCTGTGCTGCGGAAGGACCCTCGTTGGGGTCAGCGATTTGTGGTGCGCACGACAGGTCCCGGATATCCGTGGACGCGGAGATGGCCGGAGGTGGAGACTCATTCCTCACTCATTCCATGCACACATGCGCTGTGCTGTTTTGTGGGTCGTGTGGGCTGTGTGTTTATTTGAAGCATAACTACTTTCGGCGTACTCGCATCAGAATTGCATTAATGCGGTACAGGCACAAATCTGATTTGCTCACACCGTAATCACACCACTGATCACGAGTTTCGCCCACCGTTGCACTTCGGCATTGACTCGTTTAGCTTGAACAAGTGTAAGTTTGCTGAGTCACATCCAAACTGAGTGGATCACCCATCAGAATCTTACAGACGAGTTCCAGAATGGTCGTCTTGATAAGTTGAGCAGAGTGTGGTGGTCAGATTGTTTCTGTTGAATAGACTCGTCCTCGTTGTTGGAGTGAGGATCGACTGTGTGGTTGTGTGAGAGCATCCCACATTGGATGAGGCCTTTACCCAATTCATCGTCCTGATCACACACGTCAAGTCTCAACTTGACTGCTGGCGTTGCTTGCTTGTCCTTCTCTCCACAACCGTCCCTTTCTCAGTCCGCAAGTCACACAGAGGAACCACATCTCGTTGTCAGTGAAAATTTGATGTGGATAGCTTGATTTGTGTC
>UXSR01000566.1:0-26320 GCA_900604375.1 Mesocestoides corti
GCCCATCTACTTCGTCATTTGCGCCACTTGGCCAAGTACAACAAAGTTAATGATTCTATTTTGCGATAGTTGTGGGCTAAATGTCTCCCGGCGCATACGAATGCTACAATTTTGTCCCAGATTTCAGATTTGTCACTGGAAGAACTTCCTTAAACGTCTCCTAAAATATCTGAGTGTCCTTTCAAAATACTTGAAAACGAAGCCGTCTTTCCTTGTGTAACAACTAGCGCCTACAATTAGGGCATTAGTACGTTGGAAGAACGATGGATGGGCAGATTATTACAGAAAGTTGATGAACAAGCAAGAAGTAACTTGAGCAATAACTACTCACTACACCGTTGCCGTTCTTTATCACGTTTACGCCGACCAAGTCAATTAGGAAAACGCTCTGGCCTCTGATGGTTCAATTGACGGTATAGTGACAAGCCACAAGCCTGTAAACACCCGCGTAGTCACTCCCAGGCCTTCAAGCCGTCCAACTTTCCGTCGGAAAATGAGAAGGCCACCCGGTACGTGTGGCAACTGGTTTAGGCTTGAGCCCTCCATCAAGTTGCCTACTTTACTTGCCGGATTGGGTGAGTGGCTGAACATTTCGGCTGACGCCGGTGACGAGGTTAGCGTGATTCCGCCAGCACCTGACAAACGCCACCTCAAAGCCTCTGGTCTTCAACTTGGAGCCGAGTAAAACTCGCCTATCATAGCATGTGGCTAAATGTTACTCACTTTAGAAGACAAAGTCCTGTAGGCCTAAGACTACAATTTCCTTTTTTTACTATAGCAGACGTTCAGCTCCCAATTATTAGTGCTGATTTCCATTTCTATATCGGTACATTATTTGATATTGCGCACCGAAAACATTTGGACTAAAACACATCACTATATTTTAGAAAAGTCTCTGCTTCGTTAAATTAAATTGGACTCCACCTAGCATTGCCAGACACTAACACGTGTGAACAACTTTTAAATGAGTTCTCCGAAATTTTCGGTGGACGGTTTTGTGCCAAGCTTGTGCAGTAGATTCTCCAAGCATCTGCCATGCAGTGCCAATGGCCTAAGAAAACACACGCTAGTTTGACTTCTGACCATACAGATGTGCAACGTCCGTGAATAAATCTATGATGTATACAGCTAACTGTTGGCTGTAACATTCAGTTAGTTTGTAGATTTTGCTTTTTCACATAAAACTTTCCTATTGACCACCTTCTCCTACATTCGATAGCAGGTTATGGCAGTAACTTTACGCATCATTTTGATATTTCAATTTGTTTCAATTAGCATTTGGTAAGCACCGTTTGAACGATCTTTGACCTCAGCACTGCACCATTGTCTGTTAAAGTGGGCGACGTGTTGCTAATAAGCCATTTGTCCAAAAACCACAGACAGCGTCAATTAGTCAGAGAGGATGTGTCGTAACCTATGAAAATGACCATCGTCAAGAAGAAGACCGTGAAACCATGCATTAACACTGCTTAAAATTTGGGGACATTTACCTGATCGGGTTCGTTGTAACTACTGGGCATGATGGAAGCAAAAATGATATTCGTCAAAGCTAGTTTAAAGTACCACAATCAAGTTGGGTTGCCTTCAGGCACCACAAATTTGCCAAAGTGGAACAATTAACAGAAAGCGTTGTAAAGCTAATTTGACGCGTATGCATGTTGTTGACATCAGCAAACACAATATTCACTGTATAATTACGCAAATAGAGAACAGACAAACGGTATTTGTGTTTATGCAATATGCAGACGCTCATAACACAGCCTCTGATCTCCCAGAGTACTTTGTGTCATTTCGCATTACTTGGCTCCAAGGCCGAAATTTGTCATAAATCTACACAAGTTTGATCCTCGCATTTCATTCAGCCCATATTCCTATGTATGTTGCACAAATTGCACGAAACCTTATTGAAACAACGGACATTTAAGCGTTAGGGAGAATGTGATTTTAAAATAATGTGTTAAACCACCCGCTATGGAATGTGAGAATAAGTTTGCAAATAGGGTAATATAATGTAAAACGCGAAGCTCTTTTTTAAACACCAGTGAAGCAGTGCGGAACGTCAAATAAGCACAACATCCACAATGGGCTCATATTAGACTAATGAGTTCAGGTTCTCGTTGATCCACATGCTTAACGGTCTTATCAAGTGTAAACGGGGCATGTGAAATGCAGGCTGTGCTTCATTAAACTGCAGTATACAGAAGTCACCATCTTCAGTGGCAAATTGCAATATTACATGTTTGCATGTTGGATAAACACAGGTTTTAAAAAGTGTGCTGTCCATGATTCATAAAGTTTGAAGCATTCAAAATGAAAATGAAATTATTTCTTATACTGTTCAAGCGTGAATTCTTAAATGTAATCTTGTGTGTAGATACATGATATTTTGGTTTTGAAGCTGACAGAAATGGTCCAGTTGATTAGGTCGACTGCGTTGAATTGTTTATAGTTGTGGCTACGCGCAAATAAGACATTGTTTGTCATGAGGGAAATATGAGGAACCTACGGAATGTTATATCAAACCTTACAACCTGAGTGGTTTTTGTATTGCATTTATTTTTTACCGTGTGCTCTAACCATCATTCGTAAACTTGGACGTCCTTTAGAGCATTCGGGTTATGTTAAGAGAGGTAGTGGGTTTTTTGTATTCCCGAAGACTTTATCTAAGTAGTAAATGTTAGTTTTACCTCAGAACGGTTGCCCATCGCCATCACATTGGTCTGAGACTAAATACCAAGTGTTGGGGTTCCACAGGTACGAAATCCGATTGAATGCCTTCTATGATTCGCCTTGAGGTTTGACTGCTTAAAGGCCTTAAAGTATTCTCTCTTGCTTTGGGTGCTTTGTTTATTAACAGTAATTTACTCTCGCACACCGAGTTTTGATCTCGTAAATTCATCAGGCTAATCCTGAAATAGATGTGTGTCTGTTGCCTCTAGATGCAACCATGGGTCATTTACGGTAGAACTCCTTAACGCAAATTTGATAATTTCAACCACTACTCCAATTTTGTTTGCCCTCAATCTTTGATGCTTTTTCAGATATAAGTGCAGTGCAAAACGAGCGTAGAATGAAAATCATTTGGTTGGAGGACAAGTTGTAGGTAAACGATGGGGTTTCATTGCTTGCAAATTAGGCCTAATTTTCTGCTTTCAGATTTTCTTGTTCAAAACTGAAAGCTATCTCCTATACTGATTTCAATAGGTGGCTGCCAGTTATCCACCAGGTCGCGATGCGAAGAACACCAAAACATGCTGCATTCCATATTTAGTAGTCACCGACGACACATTTCATAATTGCATTGATAATCAACGAGATTCGTTACAATGTCGAGGTATTTTTTGAAAACATCCTTTTGTGCTGGTGAGCACAGCTCTTACTTGCAGACTTCTAGAAATATAGAAAGCTTTTAAAAAATACTGGTGTTTTATAGTTGATGAATCAATTCGATTTTTGTATGGGATCATCTATCTTAGTTCGAGAATCATCAGGTTTTGCTTCAACTGTCTAAATTGAGCCATGTTACAAAACGTATTTTCATCGGTAACATTCATGCCGATATGTGCAATTAAAAATTTGGTTTTACAAAGAATTCTGCTTTTTGTGCACGTTTGTGATGATCGGCTTCAAATTGACACAAATTGTGCGCGATGTTCATTTCATTTTTTCCCAACAGCTTCAAACTTAAACAAGCAAACATTTGCAAAGTACGAGGCTTGCATTTGTTGAAATAATTCGAAGCCTCAGTTAAGCTGTACCCGTTGACAACGCTCTTGAAGGCCATCAGAATTCTTTTGGTGTGTACAAAATCGGGCCATTCACGTAAGTTCTGCTGTTGGTGATGTACAAGTGGCCATTGCTAAGTTCCTATGCCTTAAATTGCAAAACAATGTTTAAATGCCGACTGGTTTAACGTGGTGGTGAGTGTGTTCTATTTGCCTTAAATGTAAATTGAGGTCAAAATAAGTTAAGCATCCTTTTTTACACACATTGGCTAGAGATACCAAGACCTACGAGTATGTTGAGATTAAAATAGGATACTACTTTAATTCACGCGAGTGCATAATGTTATGCCAAGTTATCCATGAAAAATGTCAAACGTTATATGAAGAAGAAATGCACCTGCCTCGATGCATTGAGTGAGACACAGATTAGTGCTATCAGCGCTTAACTCGCACAAACACAAATGCAAGTGCTTGTATAAAAATTATAGAATGATTCATGAACGTTGCACATCCGCATGGTTAGAAGCCGAACAAAGTTGTGTGTTTGTAGGCCATGGGCACTGCATGACAGATACTGAGGGAATTGTCCATGCAGCCTTGGCACATTAATGTCCGCTCACAGAAAATGCCGGTTCCACTGTGAAAGTTTAATTATGAAGAAACTAAAGATTAATAGTTAGGAAGTTCAAGTCGTCAAATGTATTCACAGTAGAATTTTACTACAGGCATACACCGAGAAACATTTAATGTTAGTGGATCAGACCACGCCAAAGCATAAGCAAGCAGAGCCTTAGATACGTCTGAACGCAATTACAGCACCATCCGTCGCGAACTCAGGGCAATTGTTAAGTTCATTAAAAAGTTTGTCGTGTACCTGAAATGGAATTTCCTTGTGATTTGATCCGATAATCAGGCTCTCACCTGCTTGTGTAGTTTTAAAGAACCACTCGGCCAACTACTCCGTTGGCAGGAGGCTCGATCTGACCTTCACGTCTTTTTGGAATTTTGTACGGGGAAAAAAACACATCTTTCAATTCTCGTCTTCCAATTCTTTAATCGATTCCGAATACCCCAGGTGACGTCAGTGTCATCACAATACACTCCAACACTGCAAATTAAGCGAAACTGCAAGCAGAGGACCCGAATACGGCTCTAATTTACGACAGACAACTTCATGGCCAACGCAAGCCCTCTGCGACAATGTCCCTTATTTCCAATGCAACACCAACTCTTCCCTTTGTCTAGTGGTTCCTCAATCAATAGCACGTGCTGTCCTCACAGACCATCATAGTCAAATGGGCCACCCCGGATAAGGCAAATTAGACAAGGCAGCTCGTTAACGCTTCTAGTCATCGAATTTACAATGTGAACCTCGTCTTGTCTGTTCCACGTGTTCCACCTGTTTTCCACTAAGGGACCACAATCACCGTCTTGCGGCCCCGCTTCAACCAATTGTCCTGGACTGCGTCAACCAAAGAGTAGATATCGACATTATGTGAGCATTTCTGCAATCTCGTCAGGGGAACAGGCCCCTTCTGGACATGTCGTTGTGCCATGTCTGACTATATCTCTCACTTCGGGACTTCTGACTTCATCCATTTAGATCAGGGATTCAACTTCGAGAGTCGCATATTCCAAAACATCTCTGTGAGACTATGGGCTGCGTGAAAACGCAAACAACCCCTTCCACCCTAGGGGTAACGGTCAACCTGAAAGGTCAGACAGATTTTTCCTTACGCGCCTTCATTTCTACAGTCAACAATGAGATAAGAGACCATCTCATCCCACATCGCCTGCTCGCCTACAGCTGCACAGTTCACCAGTCTACCCGATTCTCCCCTGCCCTCTTGACGTTCGGTAGCAAACTCTAAAATCCCTTCAACCTACAGTTCCTTTTCCGAGACACAACAAAACCCGTTACCAGAGGATGCATTGTACAACTCGTAGATATTCACCTCACCGCCAGCGCCCTTGCTTGACAACACCGAAACTCCAGACATGGACACCAAATACGTATCTACTATCGCAAGGCCCACAGAGCACCTATCAACCAGGGGATGAAAGTTGTCTTCACTAACTCTACATACATCACGGCAGCTATACGAAACTGGACAAACTCTACTTAGGTTCCTTCGTTGTCGTCCAGTTACTCCTTAACAACACCTACCTAATCCGGCTATTCGCTTTTCCTCCTACAGTAAATTTCAACTGCCTCAAACCCGGACTTGAGAGAACTCACAATAACGATACAGAAGACCTGGTGCTGGAAGCAGACATTCCAGTCTACCACACCGTAGAAATCCCATACAACACCCTTTCACTTCAATTGCACCGAGGGTGGTGCTATTCCGAACAGAGGGGCTCTATCACGCACGCTACACTCCGTGCCTGTGATTTAGGCCATAATCATTAGAACGAACGAACAAACAAGTTGTCGTTAATTTTTTACAGTTACTTATATCTGCAATAACACAAACAATGACAATAAACCTGCAAAGGTTAGGCGGAGAGAGACAAGTTGCAGATGCACGCAGAGATTACCCACAGCCTATTTTCTACAAAATCTGTCCTGCCAGGGATATATTCAGCTACGTCGTGACTGTCTACTATCATCGATAATGGTCCATACTTGTGCTCTCAACTTCATTGTCAATGATGAACCAACATTTGCAATAGTTTTTGAATAATCACAACTCAAATTTGCACATTCGCAAGTGGGAATACTGACTACCTTCTAGTGCCAGCATGTCATTACTTCACCGAGTGATCTCTTCAGAGCGCCAAATCGTGCCCCTACACTTTAAGTCTCATTGTTAAATCAAGATTTCTAATCCAATGAGAATGATGCACAAATCAGAACATTTGTGAGGCAAATATTTGTTATCCCAAAAACGTAAACATCGCATGCATTCATCATTAAGCAGCATGTGGATAAAACCAGTATAGGGCGCCCTGTGTAGATTTCGCTAGTCCAGTAAACAACCTGCATATTGGTCTTTGCGAGCATCCGAAATAAGTTAACAAACACATCAATACCGACAAAAGTAGTGTGACGATTGATGTAATCATCATTAACAGACACGACGCCAAACACCTGTGCCGCAATTTTGGCGAAAGTGTAGGGAAAAAAACTGATAATAGTGATTCACTGTTTTAGCTCTATTTGCTTTTTTTGTTTTCCGTTAATACAAAAACACATATTGAAAGTGAGAAAAGAGAGCATACCATATAATTACACAATAGGCCTGAATATTCCTGTCCAAATTCTACCATATGAATTCTTCATCATCGACCCAAATGGGAAGGTATCAATTTTGTTTATTTACAAGAGAATACAACAAAACAGAGAACGTGGCAGCAGACGACTACTGAATATAACCTGCTTTATTAATCAGTGATGTATGGTGCTCTGCTATGTGAAAAAACTGAATGTCATTATTGCCCTGCTTAGAAGCCGTACATGTGTTCTGCTTGTGACGTTTTCCTTTCACTTAGAACATGTTATCCACATTTGTCGTTTGATTCGACAGCTCAATAGATACCTCTAGTGGTATGCTTCACTTTGATTTCCGAGTGCATCCCCTTGTCAATTTGTGTTCATTTCACTGAAACACAAAGACTAGAAATTGACGAGTCATTTTATGCTGCAAGCAAATTTTTTTCTCTTCTAATCAGGCAAACAAATAAATTCGCACAAAATATTTATGATTTGAAATTGCTTACAAAAAAATGACACCCATTAAACAATAAAAATGGAGCCACACTTTCAGTAGATCACATTGTTAGATACAATGTAACAGAAAAGTGGTGGATAAATTTTAATGCCTCAACCAGTGTTTCAATGTCTGTTTAGCAGTACAAATTGACGAAATTCCTGAAAGCCCTCAGAATGTGCACAGAGTTGGTGAAATTTTCATGTGCTGGAAAATCCATTGCGCCGTCTGCGTAGGCTATGCTGTTGGCAATGTACAATCTACCATTGCTGAGTTCGCGTAGTTTAAACATTAGAACGAAGTTGGCAATGCGAATTGGTTCAAGACGCGTGACTATGTGGTAAGGACCATCGGCCTAAAACATACACTGCGCATTTGTTGACATCAAGAACAGAGATTAGTGATGCGCTGAAACGCGTAGGTTTCAAAATATGTGTACATCTTAAGTTAAATGGGTAGAATTTAAAGTCTAAATTTGATTTGCTGTGAAGCCGAAATGAACCAACCCCGAGGCATTCAGTGAGACTGAGTTCAATGCTGTCTGTGCGTAGCTCGCAAAAGTATGCATGTGCGTTGGGTGCAGACAAGATGATACTGCCGTTCCAAGTCGCATTGTTCGTTCCAGCATGGTTGAAAGAATAGAGCGAAGGGATGCAAACTTGTGTAGACAAACATTGATTGATTTTTTGAGTCAGGCGTGTGATAGCCCTTGCTGAGTTCTCATCAACTGCGGTATCTGTGCCTATTGCAAAAACATCAAAGCAGTACTCAATGAACAACTAATGCCCAATTATTAAGAATTTATTAAGCAAAATTAGAGGTTGTACGAACTCGTATTGGTGGTGCCTGTGCCGAACGAGAAATTGAGAAGGACAAGGAGAATGCACGAAGAAAATAACATTTGCGCCATAGTGGAAAACCAACTGTGATGCACTGCTTAGCTTCTTGTGGGTATTTATTCTCCTTGTGATAAAACCCTAGGCCACTTTGTTCATCAAATCAAATTCACTTCACATTTGCTATCTAATGTCACGCAGATGCATGACCTCAGCATCGCGCTATGGTATGGGTGAGTTAGAAATCTATTGTTAGCATACTGGATTTTGGAAATCGAATGTTGTGGCAAATTAACAGGTTTGATTTATTTCAACTACTGAGTGACAGCAACAAAAATGATAGAAAGTATTGGGCACAATTTTATCACGAAAGGAGAGACGCAAAGATTTATAAATGCATATTTATTTCGAAATAGCCTTACATGGATTTGTGGCGATGCAAGTTCAGACCCATTCCGCACCTTGGCCAACGAAACACGATAGCCTAGCGCTTTTTGACCTGGCGTGCAGTGCTCATGGCCTAACAATATATGCATTTGTTCAGCTTCTGGCCATTCAGATGTCCAACGTCCATGAATTAATTTATAACGTACTTAGCTAAATGTTTGCAGTAACATTCTGTTAGTTTGTCGGAATGCCATCAACACGAACGTCTTATTTGTGACTAGCCACAACCCGAAACAAATCATTGTAGTAAGCTTACTCACTTGGACCACAGTACATCGGCTACGAAACCACATTGTCATGTTTCTGCGCACCAGTTTACATTTGCGAGTTCACGTATGATCGTTCTTCAAATTAGTTTCATGGAACTTTTAAATGCTGCAGAATCAACTATTCGAGAAAACACACTTTTCAAATAATAATTATTTATTGCACGTGCTAAGATGTGATGTTGCAACTTAGCATTGAGCATGGCAACTACTCTAATTTATCCAACATGCAAACATGTAATATTGCAATTTGCCATTGAAGATGATGGCTTCTGCAACTTTGAGTTCCATTACACACAGACCACATTTCACCTGCCACGTTTACATTTGATCAGACAGTCAAGCAAGTAGATCATCGAGAACGTGAACTCATTAGTCCAAAATGAGTTCATTCTGGCTGTTCTGCTTATTTGACGTATTGGACTACTCCATTGTTATTTGCAGTAGATCTTCGCTTTTTCACATAAAACTCTCCAATTGGCGATTTTAACCTTTATTCCTCATAAGATGAAAGCACTGATTTTGCACATTATGTTAAAAGTGCTTTCTTCCAAAAGCCTATTCGTCCGTTGTCACAACTAGGTCAGGTGCGGCTCGTGCAGCGTAAACACGAATATGCGTTGAAGGGAAACGAGAATCCAAATTCTGCGAAATAATGACAAACTTCGGCCCTGAAGTCAAGTTATGCGAAATAGCACGAAGTACTTTGGCAGGTTAGAAGCCGTTTTCAATGCCAATCAATATCACCGATCTTACATGTGGGTATAAAATGGCCAGCTTTCTTACGTGCATTTTTAGTTGTCCTTACATTAATGCGAGTTACGCGCTGAGAGATTGGAACCGCACCTCACAGAATGCCTTGCGGTAAATGATTTACGATTTCATATGGGATGAAGCAGATATGGTAACAATTTTTGTCATATTTGTAACTATTTTTTACGGTAAAAAGAAGCAGGGAGTGCGAAACACCATGCAATTTATAAAGCTTCCTCCATAGCGTCCGTTACAGGCAATGGACACAACTTCGTTCTTTGCTAGACACGGCGAAGTCATATGCTCTTTCTACTTTTTCACAGTCGTTTTGACATTTATAGATGTGTAACGAAATTAGTAGCTTATGAAACACAAATGAGCTGTTGTTTTGCATCTCTTCAAGACAACACGAGTAATTACAACCGCAAAGCTATTTTCGTCAAAAAAGAAGGCAAAGCACTCACGAGTAGTGTAGAGCTGAAATAGCTGCTGCAGTTTTAACAAAAAAATTAATTCGTTTTGAATACATGAATACATGTCTTGCGAAATTCACTTACCTCTACTCATTCAGTGTGGCTTAATTCAATTCTGTCAGCGCATAACTCGCAAGCATACAAATGTTCGCTTGGTGCAGGCGACATGATTCTGCCTTGCTAAGTCACATTACTTCCTTTACCAATGTTGAACGAATTGAGTGAATGACGACAGAGCTGATGAGAAAAACATTTGTCAACTTTGCTTGTCACTCGTCTCAAAACCTCTGCTGTGTTAGTGCTCATGTTCAACTCAATTGCACTCTTTCTGCCTATTTCATTCACGAAGAAGAGTAACTAGCATTCAGTATTGTTAAATACAAACTTAATCGTGCGAAAGGTTTACTTAAACTTTCTCCAACGTGTGTTGAAAGGCGACGTCGCCAAACGAGCAGTGTAGTAGAAAGACGATGAAACACGATCGACGTCGACAAGTTTTGATTTCCATTAAATACCTGTTAAAATTTTGAGCATTTCAATCCTGGCTTTCCAGCTTGAACAAAGTATAGTGGAAGCCTGGGTGGTACGAAAGCTGCTGGCAGAGAAAACGAACGTGAAGTGGCAGTTCATGTTGTCCGTTGTGTCAAATGTCATATCTCTTTGCCAACAAACTACACCACAAACTTCCTGTTCAAAAATGACTCCCAGTGTGTTTGCTAAGATTCTGAATCTTCAGATTGAGTTTGCCACTGTTGCATTCTTGACCATGGCGTTGGCAGATTTGTAAACGAAGTGACGATGCACAATGCGTAGAAACAGCACAAGTCAAAATAATGATAAGTTTCAATTTTTGCAATCAAACCATCACGAAATGCCAACATGGCAGATCAGAATAAAAGACGCTACGGAGTGCATAGTTGTGACACTGTTCACCACGTCGGGTGTCCTAATTTTGAAATGCTTTATATTGCTACATGACTAAGGTGTTCAGGCAAGTGTGCGAACTTGTATCAAGGTATAATAAACTCTTTGAGGCATTGTGTGTTAGGGTTTGCTTAGGGGTTGCAGATGGTTCAGTCGACGAAAATATTTCCGAATCGAAGTACTATGGGGAACTGCAACGCAGCAGTGTTTCGCACAAGCTGGGTCCATAAAAGATGCGTAATCTGACACCACGAAAACACTGGACCAATTGATACTCGAAAGAAAACATGTCGTTAGTTTGATTTGAACTTTAGCAAATAAAATATAAATAGGCTACACAGTTAATGTTGTTTACCATTATGACGTAAATTTGCCACGCATTATGACCCAAAAACATGTGTGTGCAAATCGCCCTCAAAGGGCACATTTTTAAACCACATCTGCTTACGTCTAATCACACCTATCATGAGAGAATGGCAGTACATGTGCCTATTAAGACGGCCTTGTTGTGTCGAACGCACAACTAATTACTGAGGTCAGCAATCACGGAAACGAATTTGTCGGTGATTGGGTTCACGTCGGATAAACACACGAGGAAGAAAAATAAATGGAAGTACCATGCAATTGGACTCAAAGAAGATTCATGAAGACAAAAAAAGATAGGTTGGATATTGTGACGCAGTATTTCAATGTCTCCGCTCAGTAGTAAGTGCCAACAACATTCTTCGAAACATTTAGAATGCTCACAAAACTTGTGTAATTTTCATTTGGTGGGTAATGTACGACGTCACATAAGCAGAACGTCCCCAATGTTGCCCATTTTTAGACTTTTGAGATCAAATTCACGTCGCCCTACTTACTTGATGGCCTGATCAAATGTACACTACAGGTGGAACGTAGGCTGCATTTCATGAAACTATAACTTGCAGAAGTCACCATGTTCAGTGGTAAATTACAAAATCACATCCAAGCACATCGGATATAGAGTGGTTGCATGATAAATGCTGTTTCCATGATTAGTTGATTCTGCAGTATGTAAAAGCAGCATGAACATGATTACACGTGGGCTGGCATGAATTTGGGATCTCGAAGCCGATGTACAGTTGTCCAAATGGGTATGATGTCTGCATTTATTTGTTACGGGTTGTGGCTAGTCGCTAATAAGACATCGTTTGTGGTGATGGTAATGCGACAAACTAACGGAATGTTACCGCAATGGAAAATTTTAAAATGTTGTGATATTCGGGAACGTAAAGTAGGGGTTTCGATGGAGTTCCTAAGCCAGTTGCCGCCGTAACCGGTTAACCTTCCGTTTCGCGACGGTAAATTAGATTTCTTAAAGACTAAGAGGTGATTACATGGGTATTTACAGGCATGTACCTTGTCATCATACCGTCGATTGTACCCACACAGGCCAGAGCATTTTCCTAATTGACGTGGTAGGCGTAAATGGGATAGAAAACGATGACCACTTTGCTAAGGCTCTAGGGATTGCTCAAGTTACCCCTGGTGTGTTCATCAACTTTCAATGATTGTCTGTTCATCCATCGTTTTTCTAACCTTATAATTCCCAAATTGTTACACAAGGGAAGACGGCTTCTTTTCTTAGTGTTTGGAAAAAACATTCGGGAATTTTATCAGCTGTTTCAGCAAGTTTCTTGAATTGCGTATCTGAGCTCTGGAACGTAAGTATTGCATTCGTATTTGCCGGGAGGTGTTTAGTCCATGACTGTCGCATAAGGAGGCATCAACCTTGATGTCTTTGGCCATGTGTCGCACAGGAGGATGCAGATGGGTTGTAGACCTGTCGCTCAGTTCAACACCAAAGAGAGGGTTTCGATTACGGGCCCTATTCGAGGTGGTGGTTCGTGCGAGGACAGCAGCTTTCAAGTTGTCATAGATGTAGTAGAAGGCCCCACTGCTATTAGAGAAACACCAGAGTCGACGTTCTACACTGACGCGGCCCTACCGAAAGAGGAGTAAAGGAGCAGATGGTGCGTTGATTTTGCAAATTAGTTTTGTGCAAATTCTACCTCTCCTGCATTCCTGGCCATCACTTACAGAAATTAACAAATGAGGTGACTTTGCACAATTTGAACAAACCATGAGATAAGAGAAAAGAGTAGTTTAAATGTTGTAAGTAAAGTACCACGAAATGTCAACTGGAGGTTGTGGAACGAAAGACGGTAAAGAGTGCGCGGTTTGGGTTGACATTAAGGAAAGGATACTGTGAGATTTAAAGAGCCACAACATTGCAGTCCTACTTGGCACGCTTTGTGAATCGCGTTGATTCACACCCCTTAGTCCGGTCGCTCCAGCCTCCGACACAGCCTGTGCGGATCCTCAACTCACCCTCATTTGCACGAACATTTACCCTGGATCATTCTCACACCTAGGTGCAGATAGTAGCCCATCTATCACTCACACATCAAAGGTATAAATCCACGCGCAAACGCCACAAACAACACATCGCCACCAACGTTGTTGGCCTCTGAAGTAAACGGCTGTGTCCACGTCCTCTCTGGTTTTCTTCATCATAGGGATTATCAGGGAAGAGTAGTAGGGCCAGAGTTACCTCACTGTGCCCGGCGTGGTTCAAGACCACATGTTGGGCCTCTGACGTGTTGTGCACGCCTGACCGAAATTATGCGTATTCTGTGGAACGAAGTCTTCCAATGCGTGTCTCAACTAATTATTATAACAGAAATGGTGCATTTCGTAAAAAGATCAGAAGTATGTTTCCATAGACTTGCTAAACATCGATCCCTGAACAAACCTAGTAATGTGAAGTGCATTCACGCACATCATTTGAATTGTGTTAGCTAACGCTGAATAATTGCTTTCTCTCACGAGTACTGTGGTCGCTTGCTGGTCGCCTCAGGGTTTTCAAATGGCATTGTACATGAACAATTCATAACCGCTTTATCCATGTGGCCATTCAGACGCCTGTACTTTTACTAAATCACCTAGACCGCATCAGTCATGCACACACACTAATCACGCACACGAACGCACTAGATGTTTAAACTATCAAATAAACAGTTTAAATGAGTTCCTGTCAGTCTCCTCATTATAACAACTAGCTTTCGACAGCATTATCTTGCTGTTAAATGCATGCAGATGTTGCAGCAAAATTAACATGATTATTTGAATCTTTGGATTAAGGACACCTGGCTTCTTGAGATCAACGTACTAAATTACGACGACTATGCCGTAATGCTGGGGTCAACCTTTGTGCGCGACAATGTGCGTTTTCATAACAATATCAAGACGATCATCACACACTTGCACTAGAGGCTGAATTCGTAGCAAAACTAAATTTTAATATATACGCATTCATATACATATCGGCAAAATTGCTACTGATGAATGTATGGGTTATGACAGTGCTCCAATTTTATAGTTAGGGCGTCTCTTTGCGGAATTGATCATTCTCCCCTGCATCCAAACATCGAGTGAATTCATCAACTATAAAACAGCAATAATTTTTTTTTAAAAGCACTTGTTAAATATTTCTCGAAATGGGTAATTAAGACCTGTGCTCACCAGTACCAAAAGATTTTTTTTTGAAAATACGTCTACATTGTAAAGAAACTCGTCAGCTATGTAAGCAATTCTAAAAGCTGTTGTCGGTTACTACTAGATATGAAATGCAGCATTTTTCATTGTTCTTGGCGGATACTCAGCAGCCACCTATGGAAATCAGTGTAGAAGTTTGTTGTGGATCCACGATCCCTCAAGATTGTTCATCGTTGGTTCCTGGTGTTATTTACAATAATTCACTTTTTACGCTTTTTATCAAGTCAAGGTCAACCCTGACTTGAGGTAGTTTCAATGTCGACACTCCTCTCTACACGTGGCTGAGGTGAATAAAGCTCTCAAAACGTGCTCTGGTCATGTTTTTGTATTAGCGTGGGAAGGTCGGTTCTAGAATCAGCAAGGGATCTGGTACCGTTTTTTTTGTTACGGGCGAGCGTAACAAAGTTAGCTTTCAAGTTAGAACTTAGAACAGTAGAAGCAGAAAATTAGGCCTAATTCGCAAGCACAGAATCCTCAATGTTTACCTAAAACGTTTCTTCGATTAATTGATTTGCATTTTACGCTCTTGTTGCTTTGAACCTGTATCTGAAAAAATTAAAGATTGAAAGTAAACAAAATTAGGACTGTGGTCAAAATTATCAAATTTACCTGCATTGATGTCGTAAATTGAATCTGTGAACCTTCTACCTCTCTTGCATTCCTGACCACCACTTGCAGAAATTAACAAATGAGGTGACTTTGCACATTTCGAACAATCCGTGAGATAAGAACCTATATTCGTTTAAATTTTGTAGGCAAAGCCTCAAGAAATGCCAATTGGAGGTTGCGGAAGGAAAGACGGTAGAGAGTGCGCATTGTGTGATGACATTAAGGAGAAGGATTCTGGGGTTCAAAGAGCTTCAACATTGCAGTCCAACTTGGTATATGTTGTGAATCGCATTGATTTACACGCGTTAACGCGATCATTCTTGTGAGTGATAAAATGATTATTTGAAATTCGAATTGATGCCCTAATTCGAAATAGCAGACATTGCTCAGATAGCATTTACGGCATTATCAGTGATTTACCCAAGGGTACACGACAGATGATGTTGGTGAGAGACCAAATGTAGACAATTCGACCGTGTGTTGGCTGGATTCCACACACATTTCTTTCCCCGTTCGTCGAATAAACCAACTTTGCGTCTTAAGTCATCGTCCGTGAAAATAACTGAGTATTACACCATATTCAGAGGAAGTAGGTACGAACATAACTTGTGTACCTAATTATGTATTTCCGCCCTCAATTTTGCTGAACTCACGCAAATTCCACTAACTATTTCCCATGCAGAGCTCATGGCCTACAAACATACACATTTGTTCGGCTTCTGACCACTCATTAATAGACATGACCTACAATTAACAGAGGATGAATCTTTATATATTTGTATCCACACTGTTCACTACGATTTACGATTCAACGTTGAACAGATGTTACTTCGCTCGACTCTCCTCTTTTGCCTACTAGCCTGCTCCTTTGGCTGAGTCGCCGATAATACTGGTTCGTGCAAATTATAATTTTGCTCAATGTGTACTATACAATCAAGGCATAATTATTTTATGATTTCAGCTTTTCCTCAAAACCAATTTAGGCTCTGAGAATGCAGACGAAGACAATGCCAACATTGACCTGGCAAACGTTATAAGACGTGTAACAAACAAAATTGAGGAATGCCTTTCTGAGCCAATTTGCTACCCTTCAATCAAGTCGTTCCACGTAGTTGAAAATAGCAGTGTTAATTGGCAAGGCAGGATCGTCTCATATTCATTGAACCCACCGTCTTATTCATGCGAGTTGCGCGCTGAGAGAATCGAACTGAGCCTCACAGACTGCTTTGCGGTAAGTGAATTACGGTTTCACATGGGATGCAGCAGATAATTTAAAAATGTGTTTGTTTCAATAAGGGTGCGAACATAAAAAATATGTGACTATTTTTGTCTACATTTTGAGTAACGCTTTTGCTGAAAAGAAGCAGCGAATTCAAAACGATATGGAACTTCTAAAACTTACTTAATAACTTTTGCTGCAGGTAACAAATACATTCAACATTTTCGAACGTCTCGAACCAATTCGCATTTCCAACTTCGTTCTGCAGTTTGACTCACGTGAACTTAGAAATGGTCGCTTCTACATCAGCAACAGCAGACCCTACACTGATGACGCAATTCACTTTCCTGCGAATAAGAATTACACAAACGCCGGGGACATTCTAACCCCCTTAAAGAATTTCGTTGATGTCTACTGCTAAGCAGTGTACTTGGGTCATCACTTCACCTTCACAACTTCTGACACATATTTGCCTAAAAATGTACTCTTTCTGTTAGAGTCGAAATGATTGTCTCTTTACTTATTTATCTTCCTTACGTGCTTACTATTCATAAACGCTCTTGTTAACTAGTTTGTTTGTTTGTTATTTCAATCGATCTTCGTAATTTCGTGCCATTTGTATGAATGCGATTCGGCGTAAGCTGATGTTTGTTGTTCAAAACACAAACAAGTAACCAATGTATACTCAACGTGCTAAGATTTGATATTTGAATTTGCCACTGAAAAAAGAGACTTCTGCAAGTTGGCGTTGCCTGAAATACAGTCTGCACTTCACCTACCACGTTTACATTTAATCAGACAGTGAAGCAAGTAGTTCGACGAGAACTTGAGTTGATTCGTCTAAAATGAGCTCATAGTGGATATTCTGCTTTTGTGAGGTTCCCCACTGCTTCATTGGTGCTTGCAGTAGATCCTTCCTTTTTCACATAATGTTCTCCTATTGACAACCTTCTGCTGCATTCCACAGCAGGCGATAGCAGTGATTTGGCAAATTAATTTGAAATCTCTCTCCTCGTCCGTTTGGTGAACCTGATTCAACATATCCAGGAATACGTGTTGAAGAGAATGCAAAGATTACAATTGTGAAGGTTAATGACAAACAGAGGCCTTTGAATCAAGTAATGCAGAATAACACAAAGTACTCATGGAGATTAGAGGTTGTGTGAAGAGCGTCTGCATATTTCGTATCCACAAATCCCATTTGAATGTCCTCTATTTGCTTAAATATATTGCGAATACTGTGTTTGCATACGCGTCAAATTAGCTGTAGTAATTGCATATTGGCAGATTTGTGGTGCTTAAAGCCAAGCTAACTTAATTGTGATACTTTAAACTATCCTACACGAGCCTCCTTCTGACGTCTACCATTCCCAGTAGTTGCAGCGAACCCGATTTGTATAAACCAACCCTAATGTGTGTGGAATTAATGCTTGGTTTCATGATTATCTTCATGACGTTGGTCATTTGCATCGGTTACGGTAAATCCTCTCTGATAAATTGACCCTGCCTTTGGTTTGTGGACATCTGGCTTCTTAAGAACACGTTTCCGAGGTGCTGAGGTCAAAGATCGATCAAGTGGTGCTTACCAAATGCAAAATGAATCTAATTGGAAATACGCTGGGTTCGTTAACTGACGTGACCTATAATTAACAGACAATGAATAAGCACTTATTTGTGCCCACAATGTTCATTACGATTTGCAATTCAACGTTGACCAGATGTTGGGACATCACTAGACCTTTCACATATTTAATACACGTTCGCGTTAAGATGCGCTGCTTTTTAGAGTCTAATGGATTGTATCTTCACTTCTTTGCCCTGTTTACGGGCTTAGCAACCATGAACCTGGTTGGTACCCAATTTACTTGTTCATTCTTTCATTCGACACATATACCGTCGTGACTTAGAATGAATGCCATTCCACGTAAGTTGATGTGATTTTACTTTTTTTTTCACAAAAATGTACATTAACTTAAGTAACTCTAATATGATTCATAATTTGAATTATTATGGTAAAAGTCATTGAGATTCGTAAAAACTTGAAAAACTTGGCGACTTTAAAGTGTCTGTGGAGATTTAAGGCAAAATCAACTTCAGTATGTATGATTGTATGATTGTGATGACAGAGAAAATGCAGAGTATATGACTCATAAAACAGAAAAACCGTGGAAATGTATGCATTTGTAAATATGCTTATTGTATTATCGCTTCAAGTAGGAACAAGACGAGGGTCTAAGTGTTGTATAAATTTATTGTACAGAAACTCCGATATTTGAGTGTATAGAATTTGATGTGACAAGCGAATACTTACTAAGCACAGCCGACAGCCATCTAATTGTAATTACTTGTAATCCATTTTGACAGAAACTTGTTACCCGTTGAAAGGTCTGTTCGTTTGCGATATTGGTGTTATTCAAGTTCAAGGTATCGGTGGAAAATGAGAGTAGGCTGCGATATGTTTCCTGAATGTGTAATGAATTTCAATCTCCATGTCTTAGTAGGTTTGAACAAAATTATGAACAATTCAACCCAATTATGTGTAAGCAATTTTCAGTCGCACTGGACCCATTGATAGGCTTATCCAGATATGAAACGTCTGTCTACATCACACTCGATTACATTACGTAATTATTTAAACTTCTACATTTTACTAATGTGGAAATGCCTAATTGACATTAAAACATCAAACATAATTAACGAATATCACATAAAAAAGCTTTTGCTGATTGAGCATTCCTGTTCAATATTTCATACAGGAGTTTGCGGAATTTTATGAGGTTTGGACGTCACGCTGTGAGGCTAGTGAACGAGTGTATGCATACGCGGATTCTGGAAAGAACAATAAATAAAACTCGTAGGTGCTCGTGGTTGCACAATTTTCGAACGATATGCATGACGGCCCACGTTATAAGAAAATGTGTCTGTATTTGACTTGTTTGTTGACTTACTTCGGATTCTTGCTGAGAGCAATAGGCAAGTTGCCTACAGGATGAGCTGCACACACGCTGGGAGCCCCAAATGGGTGAGTATGCGCTTACTGCTTAATGATGATTGCATCCGATGTTTAGTTTGTTTGGGATAACAAGTATTCTCTCCTGAATGTTCTCAATCGTATATTATTCTCATTGGTTTAAATGTCTTGATTTAACAACATGACATAAAGTGTAGTTGCCAAATCCGGCGTTCTGAAGAGATGATTCAGTGCAGTTACCACATGCTCTCACTCGCAGGTAATCAGTTTTACGGAACATGGTATCTACACATGCAAATGTGCACATCTGATTCGTGATTGTCCAAAAACAACTGCAATTAATGGTTCATCATTGACGCTGAAGTAGGGGCACAAGTAAGGACCATTATCGATTAAAGAAGACATTCACAACGTGGGTGAATATATCCCAGGCAGGTTAGAACTTGTAGGCTGGAGGCCCTGGGTAATTTTTTCGTGCGTTTGTAACTTGGCTTTCTCCGCATAACCTATGCAGGTTCATTGGCATTGTTTGTGCGATTGCAGGAAAAAGTTGTTGTACAAAATCTACGACAGCTCTCCTGTTAGTTGGTTCTATTGATTATGGCCTAATTCACTGCAGTTGTATGTTAACATCACGATACTATTAAAAAAATAAGTCATTAATTGCTATGTGAGGTGCGAATTTGTAAGACACTGGATCAAATGTGGCCCTGGCGTAGAATTCGGGCCTTTACAAACATTTACAGAGCCACTCCCATCAAAATAGTAAACCCTACGGTGCTTACACTGAGAATGTAAAAGTACACTGAAGTCGATGGCTGCTCCACAAGTTTGTTTCATTGAACAATTTCAAGGTCTATTTTAGAGAACATGGTAGATGAACATAGCCTCTTCTGGACAATTGTGTCTTTTGTCAACACAGTTTTGCTTGAAAGCATCGTCGGTGACATCTTCAGCGTTTAAGGAGCCCGTTAACATGCCAAGTGTTTGTTTTGATGGCTCTCCTGCTTACATGTAGTCTAATGGTTATCTGGACGACATATTGCTGCTGAAGCAGTGCTTTTTTGCATTGGCACTGCTAAATACCCTCTCAAAAGAAAGCTGATTAAAATATTTAATGCTACTTTTCATCAAAAATATCGCTCTGATGAGTTACATTTCGCTTGAATTTAAATAACCATCATAATATATCCGATTGAAAGGCTTGAATAAACTGTGCCAGTTTTTCATTATTCGTAGTTCCAGTTGCCTCCACCTGGCCGCATTGATTTCGGTAAAGAGATACTATGCGTGCTCAGACAAGCAATAACCTATTACTACAGCAACAATTTGAAAAAGGCGCACGACACATTTGGAGAACACGCTTCAAGATATCACGCTTGCTCATTCCCGTTGAGTGTTCGAATGTAGAGTGACAGGTGAAATGTAGACTGTGCTTCATGACCTCAAATTCCAGAAGTCACATTCCAATTTGGTATATTGACAGATCGCCTTTTGCCACGCAGGACTAAAGTCCATCAGATAATTTCAGGATATTTAATGACTGAAACAATGGTGTAATCTTGAGGTAGAGGGTGACTGAAACAGCAACCATTAAATTTGCATAATTGCACGCACATTGACCTAGCCCATATATATGCAGACGGTTCATTACGATTTGGCATTCAGTGCTTCACAAATCTTTCTTTAGTTGTATCTTCTTCTTTGTCTACTAAACTGTTCGTTCGCTCGAGTTGCCGTTAGCACTGGTTTCTTCACATTTCAATTTTCCTCAAGGAATGTTGTGAAATTCGGCTATACCGGTTTTATGATCTTTGCCATTTCTCAAATCCAATTTAGGCACTGAGAATGCAGTCGAAGAGAACACCAACATTGCCCTGGCAATTGTTATAGGACGTATAACAAATGAAATTGAGAACTGTTTTTCTGAGCAAATTTGCCTGAATTCACAGAAATCGTTCCGCGTAATTGAAAGGGGCAGTGTTAAATGGCAAGGCAGGATCATTTCACATTCATCTACCCCATCGTTTTATTCATGCGAGTTACGCGCTGACAGAATCTAACTGTGCTTCACAGAGGGCCTTGAGGTAAATGAGTTACGGTTTCACATGGGTTGCAGTAGACAATTTAAAGATGTTTTTGCTTTAAAAAGGGTGCGCACAATAAATAATATATAAGACGATTCGTCAAAATGTGAAGTACTGCTTTTGGTAGAAAGAAGTAGTGAGCCCAAATCACTTTGCAAAATCTAGGGCTTCTTCTTAACTCCTGTTATATGATACGAACACACTCAAGATACTCAGACGCTTCGAACCAATTCGCAATTCTAACTTCGTTCTGCAGTTTACCGCACGCGAACTAAGCAGCGGTCGCTTCTACATCAGAGCCTACACTGCTAACGTAATGTTCTTTCCTGCAAACGAAAATTACACAAACGCTAAGGACATTCTAGCCCTTTTAAGGAATTTTGGGACATCACTTTACCGTTCACATTTTTTAACACATGTTTACGTATCAATGTGCTCTTTCTGTTAGAGTCTAATAAATTGTCCCTTCACTTATTTGTCTTGTTTACGTGCTTACCAATCATGAACTTTATTGTTAACTAAGTCCTTTGTCTCTTTTTTCTTTCAACGCGCGTAATTCCGAATGCTGAGTCGCACTATAAAACTAATTTCACGTATCTATGAGGCTTGTTTAAGTCGAGTTGGATAGCATATTCATTCAATTTGCATTCTCATGTGTTTATCTAACATGAATTCAATTAACGACAAATTTGTTTCCTTGATTACTGACCACAGTAATTTGTTTGCTTTCGACAACAACAAGGCCGTGTTAATGGGCACATGCACTGCCATTCCCTTATGATGACCGTGATTAGACTCAAGCAGTCGTGGTTTAAAAATGTGGACTTTCTAGGCGATTTGCACACACGTGATTGTGAATCATAATGCGTGGCAAATGTATGTTATGATGGTACATGACAATAACTGTGCAAACCATTTATTTGTTTTCCTTTGAAAAGTTCATATCGAGTTAATGACACTTTTTTTGAGTGTCAATTGGTCTAGTGTTGTCGTGGTGTAAGATGATGCATCTTTCATAAACTCCATTTGTGCCTTATGCCTTGCCGTGTTACAGTTCTTCACAGTACTTCGATTAAGAATAATTTTCGTCTAGTGACCCATTTTCAGCCCACCTGAACAAACCCTCACACAAACAATGCCTTGAAGAGTTTATGATACCTTGGTACAAGTGTACGCACATGCCTCAACACCTTAGTCGGGTCGTAATATAAAGCTTTTCAAACTTAGGAGGCCTGTCTTGTTAAACGCTGTCACAACTATGCACTCCATAGCGCCTTTCATTCTGATATGCCATATTGGCATTTCGTGATGGTTCGATTGCAAACATTGAAACTTATCTTGCTTTTTGACTCGTTCTGCTTGCACGCATTTTGTGGCTTCACTTCGTTTGTAAATTTGCAAAAACCATGCAGACTGAGATTGCAACAGTAGCAAACTCAGTCTGCAGTTGAGTTAACTGGACATGCACCTGTGGTGGTCGCCAGAACGTTTGTTCAAATCAAAGCAATGTTATTCGTGAAGTCGCACAATCTCAGCAAACACAATAAAGGTCATTTTTAAAGAGGGTTGCGGGTGTGGCGAGGTTTGTTGGCAAAGCGAGATGATATTTGACACAACTTGCAACATGAACTACCACTCTACGTTCGTTGTCTCCGCCTCCTCGTTACCTCCACATACCCATTGCGAAGGCGAGGAGCTTTCGTACAACTCTGGCTACCATTATACTTTGTTCAAGAAAGAAAACCAAGATTGAAAATAATTACAATTTTTAAGAAGTTTTCATTACACTCACAACCTGCTGACGTCCTTTTTGCACAAGGTTCAACACATCTCCCTTTATGTGCTAACACATGAGAAGTCTTGCATCCGTTTTAAATGGACACACATTTGACTAAAACACAATTTTAGGGCTAAGCAGAACTTAAATGGCGCCATAAGCTATTAAGACAAACTCAAAATAGTAGTAAAGATGCATAACATTTCTGTTAGTGTGGAATGGATATTAGTTAGCTGAAACATATTTGAGGGTAGGCGATAAGAGTCCAGTTCTTGCAAATCAGACCTGATTGTTTGCTTTCAGTAAATGCATTCCACAAACACTCTTGGTTCAAAACTCCAAAGTGAATAGCAGACTGCTTGCACTGAGTGCTCGTCAATTATCCGCAGTGCTCATTGGAAAAGAAGACAAGATAATTAGAGAGCAGACGAATAAGTAGACATTAAGGCTAGCAAGTTTCTACATAAAGTTGCCAATCGTCTCTGTCGTCATCTTCACATTTCTTACTTCTAGCAACCTAAGCCAAGTACTCGATCACATGTCCATTACAACATGCTGTTGAAAACAAAGTTTCAGTTTCTTTTAATGCGTCTGTTTATTTTGAAAACAGCGCACAGTGAATGATTCCTTGATACAAAATTGCTCCAAATTGGCCCTATGCTTCATTTAAGCGCATTTAAATTAGTAATAGTCGTGACCTTGGTTGAACTAGGGTAAAACATATAAGAGACGACTACTGAATATTATCTTTGACAGGTTACACCAAAACTAGAATGGCATTCGCATCAAACTATGAACCGCTCACAAATCGCTGAAAAACTCCAACAAGATGTGCTTTGGGGAACGCATCAGTTACGCGAAGCCCCCCAATTGCGTCAGTGTACAATGTGTGGTACCAAGTTGTGTCATTATTGTCGGTGCATCTGCCTACCAGCCAGCTCTGCTTGTGACTTTATGCGATCACATGGAACCTGTCCACTACATTAATCATTTGATTCATCTTGCTCAACAAGAACCACTAGACGCATACGCCAGTTTGATTTTGGAAAATAAACATCTCATTATGTCGGTTATTGTCCATTTCGCTTGACATGTTCACTAGAAATCGACGTGTCATTTGCTCCGGCCATCAAAGTTGTCGCGACGGCTAATCACGAGAACAAATTAATTCGCAAAAAACATTTATGATAGGAAATCACGTCCATAAGCGAAAAGTATCAACAATAAACTTGAAGCCATAAACGTGGTGGATAATTTTCGATGCATCAAACAGTGTTTCAATGTCTTCGGTTAGCAGTACAGGTCGACGAATTTCCTAACAGCCCTTATAATCTTCACTGAGGTAGTGAAATTTTCATGTACTGGCAAATTCACTATGTCGCCGCCGTAGGCAACGCTGTGGGTGATGTGCAAGTTGCCATTGCTGAGTTCGCGTGGATTGAACTGCAGAACGAAGTTGGCAATGCGAATTGGTTCAAGACGCCTAAATACGTAGTTAGGACCATCGGCCTGAACATACATTGTGCATTTGTTGACATCAAGAGCAAAGATTTGCAATGCGCTGAAATGATTATGTTTTAAGATATATGTATACATTAAACTGAATGAATAAAAGTTAAAATGCCCAATTTGATTTGATGCGAAGCCAAAATGCACCTACCTCGAGGCATTCACTGAGACTCAGTTCAATGCGGTCTGTGTGTAGTTCGCACAAGTATACATGTTCGTTAGGTGCTGACACAATGATGCGGCTGTGCCAATCGGCAATGTTCCTTCC
The DNA here is from genome assembly GCA_900604375.1 of Mesocestoides corti. NCBI lineage: Eukaryota > Metazoa > Platyhelminthes > Cestoda > Cyclophyllidea > Mesocestoididae > Mesocestoides > Mesocestoides corti. Next base: position 25,157 of record UXSR01000566.1, read on the forward strand.
AGCAAAGTGAAAAGAACTGAGCGAAGGGATGCACACTTGTGTAGACAAACACTGATTGATTGTCTGTGCTGCGCGTCTGATAACCCTTGCCGAGTGCTCGTCAACTGCTGTTTCTGTGCCTATTGGAAAAACATTTATGCAGTACTCAATGAAAATATGATGCCCAATTATTAGGAATTTATTCAGCAAAATAAAATGTTGCACAAACTTGTATTGATGGTGCCTTTGCAGAACGAACAATTCAGAAGTGCAAGGAGAATACGCGAATAAAATAACATTTGCGCCACGGTGCAAAACCAGTTGTGATTCACCTCTTGGGTCATTGTGTGTATTTATTAATCTCCTGATAATCCTAGGCCACATTGTTTATCAAATCAAGTTCATTTCACATTTGCTATCTAATGTCTTGCCAATACGTGACCTCAGCATCTCGCTATGGCCTTGGTGAGTTGGAAAACTGTTGTTAGGATACTGGATGTTGGAAATCGAATGTTGTGGCAAATTAACAGGTTTGATTTATTTCAACTACTGAGTGACAGCAACAAAAATGATAGAAAGTATTGGGCACAATTTTATCACGAAGGGAAAGACGCAACGTCGATTAATGATTGGTGTATTTGTGAATGTCTATTTATTTCGAAATAGCCTAACATGGATTTGTGGCTATACAAGTTCTAACCCACCCCACAACTTGATTAATTAAATACGAAAGCCGTACACTTCTTAATCTAAAATACAGTGCTCATGGCCCACAAATACATCCATTTGTTCGTCTTCTGACCATACAGATGTCAAACGTCCGTGAATAAATCTATGATCCATATAGCTAATGTTTGCTGGCCCATTGTCTTCACAAACGATGTCTTATTTGCAAGTAGCTACAACCCTCAACAAATCAATGCAGTCAGCCTATTCAATTGGACCACTGTACATTGGCTTCAAAATCACAGTATCATGTTTCTACACACTATTTTACATTCGCGAGTTCAGGATCGATCACTGTATGAAATATTTTCATGTAGACTTTAAACCCTGCAGAATGAACTAACCAGAGAAACAGCCTTTTTAGAAACCATTGTTTTTTTACGTGCTAGGATGTGATGTTGCAATTTACCACTGTGAGTTAGAGCTTCATGAAACACAGGCTACACATCACTTCCCACG
>UXSR01000567.1:0-26315 GCA_900604375.1 Mesocestoides corti
GAAGATGCAGTATATAATGAGCGGCGTGGCCAACGTGGTGGACTCGGATGGAAGGCGCCTGATGCGTGGCTCTGGCTTCTGATTGGTCAATAAAGCCTGTTCTGTTGTACCGGTCTTTTTCCTATTAGGGCTCGGGTATTCTACAGTGGCGACGGATCAGGGCGCAGACACATTGGACCACCCGACTTCAGCCAAACCCGTGTCTCACTGCGTTCCAATGGCATGCAAGGAAAATAAGCAGCCAACCAGATAAGAACGTTAGCTAGGTGCTATATGTAAAGAGTGGCGCAGCCAGCGTGGTTGACTCCGATGGAGGGCAACTGATGTTTCATTCTGGCTTGTGATTAGTCAATAAAGTCTGTTCTGTTGTGTTAGTATTCATACTAGAAATCGGGTACTCTAGACTTGCCCTCAGCACCGATGGAAGTTCAAAATGGAACATCGGTAACCACCCCTCCATGCTAAATGACATTACCCCAATGTGACCATTCCACTGATACAACTTGATTATCAGGGTCGATCTCAAAATGAATGCATCAACCAAAGTATTGTAGGCTTTACAGTTGTTTAAGGCAGGCCTTGCCCATATGCATCTCATGTTATGCATCATCTTTAATTTGATTGTGCTTAGATTGTTCCCAATGCTTTCATAGGTTTTAAACGATCAAATATTATTTTCTGGGGTTCAAATAAACACATTTATTACGTCTCTTGACTCGAGTGAGCATCCGTAACAGCCAATCAATTGTGGTTGCCAGATTGTATTACTTCAATATTTCGACATTTATGGGTTTGAGTGTGTTTAATGAGGAAAGGATTGAGAGGCCAGACCACATTCTATGAGTCAAGCAGGAAAGTCACGAAGGAAATCCAAAGCAATGATGTGGCAATCCAATAAGTAGTTAATTAGAAAATGTAAGTAACAAACGACAAACTACAGTATTTTAATTGCTGTTACACCAGCATAACTATTCTGACCAAAAAGATGAAACATTATTTTTGTTTATTTGATAAAACTATTGAAGCTATGTACACCTCCACTCCCTAAAGAAATTTACAAAATTGGATAATGCTACTGAGGTGAATCTCAGAAATTCACTTGTGTAATTTTTTTAAGTGTTTTGGTTTGAGATAATTATAAATATAAAATTAAGTTGGGTTAAGTCAGTCCACAAAGCTCTAAATTTCAAGTTAAAATGATAAATATATAAAAAATAGACAACGTGAAAAACCACGCAGTTAAACCATGCATTAATAAACTTGGCATGCACATTCCATGCGGATTAAAAAAGGGAGCAATATGCATACAGGTATCAAAGGCAATTAATTTTGAAGACAGCATTTAATTAGCTGGTATTTCCATTCGTCGGTTATGTCACAAGCTAGAGTAAATCATATTGATTCACGTTTGTCGGCCTTCTCTTCGCATTCTTCGACATACTGGTTCTATTCACAGAAAGCCCATCAGATATTAATTTGGCAACTTCGGTTTTATAATCTCACTTGATTTCATATATAATATATGCAACGACAAATATTTTGCGTAAATTAAGATTGTGTAATCTGAAATTTATTCATTGTGACCAAATTAAGTGGGATATTTACTGATAAATATAATGGCGGTTAGGGATGTTGCGTATTTAAATTATATCAATCGCACATAAACGTTTACGAATGACATACTTGTATAAAGGGTTGCGTCAGAGAGTTTTTAATATTGGCGAGATGTCGGAGTACTCCAAATATCTAGAAGGAAAATTATTCTTACAAATATTGTGCATGAAGCGCAAATACCTACACTTGGAGAATAAATTCCGAAATACTTGATAAAATCTACTGTTTATTTTGATGAAACGTTTGACTAGGGTTGATTTGATTAAAAATGTGATTGTAATGCTAAAGATATTTCGTTTAAATTAATTTATCGTAGGCTGCCCGTATCAAAATTTGTGAAGAATGCGCTTGGTATCGAATTTCGAGTCTTTTCTCCGTTTAGCAGAAAAAAACCAAACTGAAAATGACTATAAGGTAGTTCACTAATATTTTTATAGTTTTAGGTCAAAAAAATTTGCGATGAGCTTAAAAGGAAGAGGGAACGGCAATTGAAGGAACGTCGTGATATTGAAAAAGCAAACAAACCTTCGAGACAAATATGTGTCGCTGCTTTATCCAGAAATCTCGGAGCTCAGGTTCATGCCCTTAATAAAGATAGCTCCTCACAACCCGTACAATCTGAACCTGAGCCTTACGTACCCTCCGGTATTGGCGTAGACCTTGATGCTCCAGAATATGTCCCCGGAGCCATAAAACGGAAGAAGCCATCTTCTTTGATGGATGCCTTGGAAGAAATGGGAGCAAGTTCTTCGGGGTCGGTTTTTGTGTCCAGTCGGAAAATTGGTGTTAGGATACCAAAACTCAACCGTCCATCATCGAATCAAGAATCACGCATTGCAGCGCCCCAAATGTCTTCAACGAATGGCTCGATTAATGATCAGAGTCAGCACACCCTCACCTCTTGCAAACGATTACCAAAACAGCTTAATCCAATAGTGTCTGTCAAGAAGCCAAACGCACGTCATGACATCAGCGAAACCCGCCAGTTGAATTCTGCTGGAGATAAAATTTCTGTTTCACATCACTTGCCAATACATAACGGTGTCGAAAAAAGTTGGACTTCTGCTCCTTCTTCCTCAAAAAGTGTGTCCACCGTTTTTTCCAAGACCCTTGAAAAACGTAATAACGCAAAGTTGTCACTTAAGGCGAATAATGCTTCCCAAACACAACGTTGTCTAGGTGCTGCAGTTAAGACCGCTAAATTGCCCCTTAATTCTTCGAAGCCAGTTTCTAAAATGGTGCCTCGGGTGGGCCAAAAACCCTCCCAACTTCCACTCCCTGATGTGAAACCGAAATCTAGGCCTGCGGGTATTGCCGCTCAACTAGGTTTCTCATCATCGAGAGTGAACGGTCCCATCCACGTTCAGCCGCCCCTCGTTGGGTCTACGTCCAATGGTTCATTAAATATGGTTCCTAAGCCTGTTGATCATAAGCAGACGGGTGTTTACCGACGATGTCCGACTGACGGGAAACCGGGTGCAGCCAAAGCTGAGCCTCCAAGGCCAAATTTGGAAGCTAAGCCCTTGAGATCCGCTGTGAGTAAGCCAGTTGTGCCTGCGCTGCGGGGTATTGCTGCTCAGTATGGGTCTGTGCCGTTCAGTACGCTCGGCTGCCGTTCGCCAGGAGGCAATTCGTGCGAAGATAGTGAAGACTACGCCAGTGACGATAGTTTTATTGACGATTCAGATTACACATCCGCTAAGGAATACGTTAAGGCCGTCAAAGATATCCACGAAACGCTACACTTTGATCCGTCTAAGTATGCAAAAGTTAGCAAATACGATGATCTTTCCACGATGGAGTCGTCCTACCGGCAGATTGAGAAGGAAGAAAAACTCAGGTACGTGTTCCCAGGTATTTGTATTTGAAATGAACTAATCTAGAAAGTTTGGTCACTTCATCAACGAATTTGCTGTGTGTTGCTTCTTTCTTTTGATTCATGTGGTGTGTGACACGTTTGTCCGTTCTTAAGGTCAAGTACCAGTTGTTCAAAGTACATCGCAGTTTTACTCGCATACTTCACCATGATCGTGCATAAACCGTATAATGGTGGCACTTTTGTTCGAAATCTGCTCCAATTACTGCTTTGAACTCTTCATCTGACACTGCCTGTGTGCTATTAGTTGAGTGATCATTTCTGTTGGATTTGCACTAGAGTTTAATGGTGGACGCGTCGGCGTGCCTTTTACTGACTTGCCGCCTAGTAGCCACCCTTAGCTGTGGATTATACCTCATTTTTTGCCATTATTTTGTCGATTTCCAGCACTTTTTGAGTGGGGGACTTTTAATTGTTATGCGAAATTTCGAAATGCCCTGCTCTTTGGTTAGTTGTTCCATTTTGGTTAGATGAAACTTATCACCGTGTACTTAACTCTGATAAATGAACGCCTGACCACAGACCTCCAGTGGGTCGAACTGAATCAGCCGAAAGTAGTTATCTCGTGTAGTGTTTACTTTTAAAATTCCTTCACTGGCAGTTTTCCATCCTAGCTTAAATGTGTTTTTGTTTCATTTTCCCACCAGTTTGCGCCTCGCCAAGAAAGAAGATGACGAAGACATAGCCATGGAGGCTGAGCGTCGACGCCGAAGGATGGCCAAACGGTGACTGTCTTCCACGCACTTCTTATCTGCCTAAACCTGTTCCATTCGTCTTTCAGTCAGCTTTCGGGAAGGTTTGCTTCCTTATGGTTATCCTCAACTACCTCTGACCTGTACTTCTTCCTTTTGCCATGTAAATCTGACCCCGTCTTTCCGTTAACTGCTTTTGCAAATTCATACCTTGTTGCGTTGACCTACTATCTTGTTTACTCGATCGTGTGAATTTAGTTGGCGGGACCAGGATTAGCGTAGCGTTGTCAGTCCGTGTGACCCGACGACTAAGAAAATTACCCTTCCTTCCTGTCAATTTGATGGGCACTTTTGGCATCGATCAGAGTTCTCCTACCTGAGAGACACCAGTACCGCTAGTCGCGTGTTGAAGCCACTGATTCTAAAATTTACTGTTAACTATGTCGACGACCCTAGGTTAAAGCCGCTGGACTTCAATCTGTCTGAAATGAAATCTGGGTTATGGATCACATTCAACTGTGAATAACTGAGCCTTTGGGCTACGCATTGCTAAAATACCCCGGATAATACAGCTTCCACCAACTCCGACCGCTGTTAATGGGTGAAAATCACGCACGTAGCATCAACAGAGATCTGGATTGGTCGCCGTCCATAGCTAGTGTCAGGAAACACCTCGTGCTTGACAAGACCTTCCCCATAAAATCCGCGTCACATGCTCGTCCGGTTGAACAGACCGCCGATTCCGGACTACATGTATGACGCAAACGAACATCGTAAGCACTTCCCTCCTACCGCTCCTAATTTGACACTAAACTATCAATATACGTGCAGATGTCGTTTTTTGTGACTATCAAGACAGGGGACCTTCGATCCTTGTATAATCTCTCCGAGATTCTACCAATCGCATTTGTGTAATTTCTTCTGAAACAACCACATGATACTGTAGCAAAAATTGAAAGTTGGCAAAACTACGCACAAATGCGACCTCCACTTCCACCAAGGTACTTGACGGGAGACATCGAGAAGATCGGCCAAATCACTCAGCAATTTTTGAACAAACGACTCCCAACATCTATGACCTAACCGAATTTAAGGACATCCAAGTGGATGCACATTAGATTGCGTCATAAATAGCCCACACAACACACTAACCACCCTTTATGACATATCTTCTCACCCCAAAAGCAGCACACAGAACCCGTCGAGAGTCCAGATTTGTGTCAAAGCATGACAATATTACAAGCGAAATAAACGATATTTACACATCGCGGCAAAACCTTAAAACTGACGAAAAATTGACAACGCATTAGAAAGGCGTGTTCTAAGGAAGGGAAAGACAATGTGACAGTTTCGACTGATATAGTCTCTTAAATGCACAAGGCACGAGACGCACGGGGACGTTTATTGTCAGGCTGAATGGATAAGATTTGGATTTGCTTCGTGAACGCGCAACCGCATTGCAGCTAAGCAGAGTCACGAGAATGTGCTTGTTTGGTTCGGTCAGGCGGTCCGACAGGCTGAGGCCGAGGGTGTGTGCCAGGCGGTGGAGGGGGGGGCGGCGGTGGAGGAGGAGGAACAAATTGAGAGGCAAGTCCACCTCCACAGGGTATAGGCGAAAACGCGAGGAAGGGAGGAACAGGCGGATGTTTACCGACGACGGTGTCCGACTGACGGGACAGCGAACGCACCACCGGGGACTTTGCCGTAGTTAGCGTGGCAGGGAGCGGTGGTGGTGGTGGCGGTGGGGGAGGGATCCCAAGGCCACGTGAAATGAGCCGGTTCAGGGCATCACGATCGCCGGTGAACATCTTCTGCCGCAATGTGGCATTCTCGTCACGCAAATCCTCAACCAACTTCTCTAATGCCCGGGCCGAATGCCGGTATTCATGAACTCGGTTTTCTAATTCTCGTATTTGACGTCGATTAGCACTCTCAGACCCCGACAACTCACGACGCGCTGAGGTAAGCTGCTCACGAAGAAGTTCGACTTCGAGGTCGTGAGCACGCTGTTTACTGCGGAGATAGGTGAGCACTTCCTTTGTCTCCGACTCTGACAGAGCATGTCGATCCAGGTTTTTCTGCAGCAGACCCTCGTGCTCCAAGATAATTTCGAGCTTCTTCTTGGAGGTATTATAGTCTTCTGTCAATGCTTCTAGCTTCTGCGATAGGTCTGCATTTTCACACTTAAATCTAGCTAATTCACTCTGTAGCTGAACACGAAGCTCCGCCTCTTGCTCACATCGAGTTGACTCCATACGGAGTTTTTTCTCAGACTCATTTAAAGCTGCTCTGAGGCGCCCAGCATCAAAAAAGTCTTTCAGTGAAGATTGAAGCTCCGCTTCCTCATCACTCCTGTTCTCAGTTTCTTCAGTACTACCAGCGATTTCATCGAAATCGACCTCATCTTCTACCTCCCATCCATCTGTAGTAGGGGAATTATCTTCACGGCTCACTCTGTCAGTGGTTTTTAAAGTCCCCTCATCGTTCTTCTTCCTTCTTTTTAGTTCCGCACTTTTGAGACGAATGAAGACTTCTCGGAGGCCACCAAGTTCGCGGTCACGTGATGCCAGCTCCGCTTCAAACCGGCTATTCGATTCGGTCAATTTAATCATGGCTTTTTCAACGTCCGCCAACTGCAGCTGGTAATTCTTAGTTTGCTCTAGTAAGGCTTCTTTTTCCTTTCGCATAGCACTGACCACTTCCGATGTGCTTTTTTCCTTCTCACTAATAGACTCTTCGTATTGGCGAGCACGTGTTTCAAGTTGAGATGCTAACGACGCAATTTCCTTTGACAACTGAGCAGCAGACGCGGAGCCTTCTTGCTTAATTTTGGCGAGCTGCTGCACCAATTCGTCGTGAGTGTCCTTCAGTTCCCGGTTTTCGCGATGACTTTCTGCCAAAGCAGCTTTGGCCTCACGCAACTGCGTTTGAATCCGCGCGGTCGAGTTGGAATAGGTGCGAGTTTGGTTTTCATAGCGTTCGTTAACTTTTGTCGACCAAACAATCAGCCGAGCATACGCCTCTTCCTTTTCAGCAAGACTCGATGCCAGGAGGTTGGCGTTCTCCTCGATCGCCATCCAATCGGCCAGGGAGCGGCTGGCAACGCAGTTGGAGGGATTCTTCGTGGTACCATACACACACCGGTTGAGCAGTTTCGCCAGTATACAGGCTACGAGGACCGAGAAAACGCACAGCACCCACGCAGTTAAGAACACCAGTGGCATTTGGAAGGTAAGCGTCAGGAAGGTATCGAGAGAAGAAACGAATGCGATCGGAAGCTGTGTTAGGAGCGCCTGTGCGAGGTTGAAGTAATGCTGACCGAAAAATAAAATCAAGCCAGCCAAAAAAGACTTCTCGGAGACCAGTCGCTCATCACTAACGGGAAGAACGCCACCAGAAGCATAGGATAAACAGTGGAAGAAAGCGGATTCATTTATTATGTCTTTCGGTGGTGGCGGCGGCTGTTGACCAGCGTGGCTTTTTTCCTGTTCAAGAACTGCTGGCGATAGTTCATGCCGCGGGGACTCAGACACTGATTCAGATTTGGAATTATCATCAAAATTAGATATGTGTTCCGATGACGAGTCTGTAAGTAAAACAGGAGATCGCGTCGGAGTGCTCGGCTCATTTGGTTTGGGCGACGAAGAAGAAGAAGGCGAAATTTGAGTAGTTAGGTCGGCAATTTCAGGATCTGGATGGCGTGTTTGTTGTTGGGGCGAATGCGCAAAGGCTTCCGATTCGGTTGTCCCCGTTTCTTGAGATGACTTAATATGACCACTAGGAAAAAGGTCAGGTTGTTCGCTGACTCCCGAGTCCGACGGAACCACAGGGTCAGAATTTGATTGAGCTGTTAGATTTGCAGGTTGTCGTTGACTAGCATCCTGTGGCAATAGTGTTGACGAAGAATTCTGCTGTTTGCGCTTGAGCTCCGTTGTAGGGGCTTCGGGTTTACGATCTGGTAAATTAGAAGCTTGTTGATCTACTGGTTCATTAGATGTAGGCTGCTCCGAGGTACCTATATCACTGGTTGAAGGCTCTGACTTGAGAGAAGGCTGTAATTGTTTAGCTGGAACCGAAGGAGCTTCCTGATCAAGTGACTGTGGTTTTTTGTCAACCGACGGAGAATTTAAACGATGTTCAGAAACACCAGCTAGTGATACGGATGAATCCGAAATGGTGGACTCTTGAGTAACTGAAGCGTTTGATGGCACCGAAACATTGTTCAAGATTTGAGTTGGGTTTACAAAATGATCAGGCGACTTGCTTTTTGATGATTCTCTGAGGGTCACGGACGCTGTCGCTTGCCCACTTGAAAAGCTGTTCGCCGACATTATTTGGGGTGAATTTTGGGCGTTCATGTGCGCCATCTGTGGCACTACTGACGCCGTGGGTTCGACCGTTGTCGTCTGGTTTTCTTTCACGGACTCCGTCACGACACGCTCTACGGTAGCAGGTGGTGGGACTGGTGAATGCGGATCAGGCGATGTCTGTTCATCGGACTCTAATTGCCGTTCATTATTTTTATTCGCTGGGAATTTCGTGTTTGCAGTACTCAAGTCATACTTTACTTGAACTACAGGTTCGGATTTGGTAGAGACGGCAAGCTGAATATCCGCCCGAGAAATCCCCCTGTCGTCAACTAGGTCAGGCATCTTTACGGTTTCTCGTGCCCGAGGCTCATTGAGATCCCTCACGTAAATGAGATTATTATGCACGTTGTAAAATTTATCCCCAACCTTGACGAGGTACTTGTTACCCACAATTGAACGTCCGTATACTTCAACCTTGGAACCTTGAGTAAGTGAAAGCTCGTCGATGTTGTGAATAACCGTGCCGACATACAATGGCGCAGAACATTCGGAATCATAACAGAAATACTCGATAGTGTTGGGGGCTTCGATTTCCGTTGGTGTACAAAGGGGGAGCAGAAAAGCCACGACAATCACGAAGAGGCGTTCAGATAACATCACCACAGACCTACAGGATTAAATGGATGAGTTAGATTATCAGAGCACACAATTGTGTAAAATATCGGTTAAGGTGGCGTGCAATAGTGTAGTATGAACCCGCCTCTCGAGGTAGTGCATAATTACCATATACTCGAAAAAATACGTGAAAATGACCGAATCGCTACGAATAAACAAAAAGGCCGCGTGTGATAGGGGGGAAGCAGCAAGTGGGTTTTGTAATTTGCAGAACATTTTTGCGATTCACATTTTGAAATTAGATTCAGTAGATTTGAATGCTGATGCATAAACCTGTTAGCTTTCGACGTTGTTAGCAAACCAAAAAGGGTAAAATTAACACTCGACAAAACATGACTTTCAAGAAATTTGCTTAGACAAGAAAAACGTCAGAAAAATACTTTAGGCATTCATGAGATAGACCCGAAACGTTAAAAGATTAAAATGGAAAGACGATTCCCACAATAGCCATGTTAATTTACATAAAATGCTAAAACTGTACAGCGGTTGTAGCAATTTGCGCGATTTGAAAGAAAAAATAAAAAAAAAACCTCTGAAAATATCTAAAGCTAGTTAACAACGAAAGTCGCTGCTACATTCATACGTAGCTAAACATTAGAATTACACCTTACAGCCATTTATTAACTCAGAGTTGCCTCTTCGGCTCAGTACTTATGTTACTCAAATTGCGTTTTTACGTAATTACGAAGACATTCGGTACCGAATTATCAGTTGCAATGGAAACGGAGTTTCAGCACCAAATTATGTGAAAATGAACACATATTGCCAAGTTGACAAATTTAGAAGTCTTCCTAGAAATGTAATCATGAAAGCATAAGCAAATGTATGCACTGTCAAAGATACTAAGAACTTGACTTTACCAAAGCCGAAGTCAATACTAGACTTGAGCCATACATTAATGGGAAGCAAAAATTGTGGTAATAGATAAGCATTTTAATTCACTGGCAATTATTAAATGAACATTCATTTTTCATTTATAAAAATTGAACCCAATTGGAAAAAAATATATATGAAAATCAGGCATCAAGTTTGACAAGACTTCATGACAAGTAAACGCATATATACCGTAATCCATAGGAATGAAAAAAACTAAAGATAAAGCTCACAACACCTGCAAAAGTAGCACTGGGTACTAGGGACAGTACAGGAGGAACCTATTTAAACTTTGCTAATTGTACAAACAGCCCACACATACCGATGACGTCCAACACACACAACTTTCCGCGGGAAATTATCGGTTAATAAAACGTCAGATCCCCTATACTTTCTCGATTTAATTCAACAAAACAAAACATTTTCTGATTTATATTTATGGTATATTGTTAGGATGTTCAGAGGAGATACAAAGTATAAATTTTAGCTAGCACATAATAAACAATGCTGTTTAAGATGCTGAATTGGATATGCACTCGCACAGTTTGCGCGAATTTACTAAGAAAAAAACCAAGATGGAATTATACAAATTACCTATATAATTCACGCACACACCACAAAAGCGGCCGCTTTGGCTATGCAAATTTTTGTACTGGAAATCCAGGCATTAAGCCAGTATAAAAACAGTGAAAGCAGTTTAAAGTAATAAAGGAAAGTACCTTGATTCGAAATATCGATGCAGGAATCAACAAGAAACTAAACTCATAATTTGCTCATTGCTTGTAATGCAAGATATCCAGTGACTCACTTAGAGCTTAACTTTATTCAATTTTCTTTTTTTTAGGTTAGTAAATGAAGATTTAATTCAGAAATCTAGATTTAAATCAACGAAAAACTTGCTGGTAGCCGCGATTTGACATTTGGATGCGAAAGGCTGACGAACACATTATTATTGCTCGTGACATAATAGTGTTTCTATTGAATTATTACCATATTAACTACTAGACTAAATTAGAAGAACTAAGTTGCTAATGCCGGGAACAAATAGTTTTTCACGTACTCGCATTATCACCGGAATAATTCCCTACTTCAAACAGTAGAGAGGACTTTGCTTAGTATCACACTTGTTTGGCAGTTAATATATGTCTGTGGGCCACCAAATGTGGAATATTTACAATACTCGAGTAAGTGCCGTGTTCTTGGGCATCTGATATGGTCACTAACTGGTTTACCAAGATAATGGTAAACATAGTTCGCTTTGTTATTAGAGCAATTTTATTGTCCAGAACATTTTTCAATAAATTATTGTTTGCTATATCTGACTGCTAAAATGTTTTGGTTCGGCCCTTTTGTCACTAAAAAAATATACTTGGACGTTTAAAACAAGTTAGAGAATGTTAACTAATTTTAGTCATCATTTCGAAATACTGCCATGTCTAAATGCAATAATTACTGTGCAAACATTTGATTCCTAATGCCACTTAGATTTAATTCGCAGCTATTTTGGGACTTGGATTTTACAGCCAAAAAAAATTATTCGGATAAACCAAATTGAAATATTGCAATAGCCTAACGACAAACGTACTTAATTTTAAAGTTATTACATTGACAATGGTGAAACTTTGCAGTCATCCCACTCCTTTTAAAACAACCTCGTTAAACTATCCTAAAAAATCATTTCTGCGACAGGGTTCCACTCAGCCCCAGTTTTTTTAATTAAATATCTACTATCAAAACCTTCTCACAACATTTATTGTCATTAATGACCGAGGAGCTGCTGTGAAGAGAAACATCGGGTTTTAAAAAAAAAGTTTTCAAATTCAGCATATTTTAAATATTTGCAAAATTTTTCCAAGGCTTCTTACCGATAAATATGTAGGTAGTTAATAATGTTTTTTTGCCCTGAATGTAAGGATTTTTGCTTTCTCTAAAAATACTGACAGATAATGCTGTTATAGAGGCCAAAGCCTACATCCAGGATCATGGTGTCTTTGTATTTAGTTTAGTTTTACATTAGTTTAAAACACCCAGCACGAACCACTTATAGATAAAGTTAATGGTTCGATTGCAATTCTATTCGCAATATCACACAGCACAAATATTCTGTTAAAAAATTTCACAAATAAGAAGTAAACTGGGAAGAAAAAAACACAAGAGAAGCAAATCGAATGTAGTAGTGTTATGTTTTGCAAGACCATCAAGAAGCTCCCCCAGGATCTAGATGAATTTTCGTTTAGGGTAATCAAGGCTGACCTGAGCACACCAGATCTCGTTTGCATGGGGATTTTTTCTGATAAAAGGGATTTTCGAGGTAAGCGAAGCCGGTTTGTGAGCCAATGAAGACACGCCCTCACCGTGTTTTGGTCTTCGTCCACACATGCCTAGCAGTCCCCAGAGGCTAGTGTCTGAGTCGTGGTGATCTTCAAGGTCTCCCATAGTAATCGTACTGCGGAGGGATACATCACTCACCTCCGCCAGTGCACGATTACCGTACAAAGAGAGCCTGGCGTAGGTGGAGAGCGACCGTGCCTTATCAAGGGCACTTTTGATCGCCAAAGTCGAGGGACATAGCGCTCGCATGCAAGCAGCCTACAAGTTGGCAAATCAAGGCTTTGAATCGTTTGTGAATTGGAGCTTCCATGAAAAGGACCTTACCAAATCGTTAGGCGACATAGAATCAGGCATAGGACCGGTGAGGAACGAGGCCAGTCGGTCGAAGTCGTAAGTTAGCAACTGATCCTCGTACATCTTCATAATACCCAAAGCAGCTGACAGCAGAGCGGGCTCGCCGTCACGGAAGAAGAGATCCCAAATTCGCAAATTCACGTCCAGTGGCAGGCTTCGACTAAAGACGAAACGGAAATTTGAGAAGACAAAATAAGGCTTATAACAGCAAAGTGGTGCTTGTTATCCAAAAATTGGCAGATATGCCTCTCACCTGAAGATGGTAAAGAGCCAGTCGAAGAGGTAGAGTTTGGAATCGAGCTTGCACTTTGCAAAGTGCTCGTGAAGACGTGGGAGGTGATTTTCCAGCAAAATATCAAATGCCGTAAAGTAGGTTGAGAACTTTAAGGCAAAAAATAGCGCATGGTAGTACACTCGACGGTGATAAGTTCACATTCAAAAACATTAGAATGGCTTATTGGAAGCATTCATAAGGGGGCAGTTTGTGTAAGTAAGGAAGGGTCAACATAACAGCACCAAGCCCCAAGTCAATAAAAAAACACAACTGCGGAAATCTTTACAGACGAGGATGGCAGTGGTTAACCTGGCCCACCAATCTCAACAACTCGTGCAGTAATTCCAGTGTAGACCTCCTGCTCTAGTTACTGGGCTCGATTTCATATAAATTACCCTACTCCAACGTCGTGAAGCTGATTGGTTCAAAATAAGAAACAGTACAGAACCAATCGGGGCAAAATTAGAAAAATGGAGTTTTTTTTCTGTGACAGCACTTATGTGGGAGACCATATTGACTCTTTTGTATGGCTTCTGACGGAAGTTTGAAAAAAATCACACTTAACAAGCATGTCGACGAAATTTAGAAAAGGATGAAATTTAATGCTAATTCGCATTTCGGAGAAAAAGTAAGTTGGTACAGTGACGTCTAAACTGGATCCTGTAACCCCTTGTTGTCTAGCGTGGCAGTAGAAAAAAAGTGGTATGTTTTACCAAATTTCAATCACCACTCGACACAGTAAACGACGCAGTAGTGGTTGTGGAAATCCGTTACGTCACATGCAGAAGCACGAAACACCTGACTAGCAGTGGCAGCCAATAGCGAATTAACTACCAACACGCATTGCACGGTGCTATTCGCTATGACACCACAGACAGCTATTCACTACACCAAATGAATTGACGGAACATCGTAAAACATGGGTTATAAGTTTGATGGTTTTAAGCAGTGCATTTGTCAAAGGTTGCAATGAAGCAAATATCTATGCGTGTGTGTGTGGTGTGGCAATGAACATGCGACTTGACTAGTCACGATCGAAAGTTTATGGTTCACGTCCTGTAATGTTACTGGAGTGAGCAGAACGAAACACTTCAGTGATATGCACCTCATCGAAGGTTGAGGATTCATTCGTGCAAAGTGACATCTTTCCTGCATGTGCGCCATCGCCATTAAGACAAAATACTACCCACAAGCTTGAGCTATTTTCAGATAGGCCAATCTTTTTCACCAATTCCAATCAGTTTTAGCCACTTTCTGTGAAGACAACTAAACTTGATCGTATCTCAGTAATGACAAATCACAAGGTTGCAGATCACGGTGGCGAATTATTGCATCGGTGTGACGATCAATCAACCCAATTATTACTGGCTGGAGGCTAACAACATTGGCCAATACACGGTTCTGACTAATCAGCTATATCGATTCTGGGTGGCTTGATCATAACATGCAGTAGAAGGTGCTGTTTAGTCAAGCAGACGTTTTGGGCTGTGCATCACTTGATTTGCACTAGCCCAATGGCAGACTTTGATTGACACAAAGCACAGCGAAAAAGGACATAGTCTCGACGAAACCTCTTAATTACCATAAGGCATTAAGACCAACCCTTAGAAAGACAATCAGATTAGACACTGGACTTTTCAATGCTTAATAGCCAAAGCAGGAGGCCTACAGAGTAAGTACCTTTTGGGTCGTTGAGATCAGAAGGAGATGAACCCATGCCGTCAAAGTTGGAGCAAGCAGTTAGCTACCGGTACGGTTATTCTTCGAACCTCTGATTCATCTAGACTGTAGAAGGCGTAGAAGCTGGGTCTGTTCATGATGGTGGCGAAGGCAACAAAGGCGACGTACACGTCGCCCAACACGAGGAGTAGGATGGCGGCTATGAAAGACATGCCCTGCAGGTAGCCGATCGACGGCTGGAAGAAGACGTAGGCTGCCAGCAAGTCATGAAGGCTCTGGCAGTACGGGGCATCTGGCTGAAACATACTCAGCATCGGGAAGGTCCTGGAAACGTCCAAACCGATGACCTGGAGGCAAGCGTCCTCATCTGAAGCAGGAAAATGCAAGACCAATCGATGGCATCCCCAACAGGACAAGCAAAGGGGCGCGCGCAAGCCACATCATCAAGCGACGATTTAGCAAGTGTTCGATGAGGTGCTGCATGAACACGGAAAACACATTTTCAATCCACAATGGGTCACTGGAACCAGAGTCATGCAAACGATGGAACAGGATTTACCGCTTCACTTATGCAGACAGCATTTTCAAAGATCACAATATTACACACTCTGCACACAAAAGGATTTAAATTACACAACAGGGCACATATTGGAGGCTATTGTAATGCCAACAATCACACCGCCTAGAACCTACTTTTGTCTGCGCGAAGAGTATTGCGTAAAGAAAATTACGCATAATCTCTGTTCCCGAACTATAGCAGCTGTTAGAAGAACGACTTAACCACTCTCTGTGGCCACTAGATAGGGACAATGTTTATCTGAGCAGGGTGACAATGACCAAGCGTGTAACCATGGCAACTCTTCCTCGCATTGATGTCAACTCCTTTCCAGCACGAAACCCTTGCTTTTGGCAGCCACCGACGCTACTGAATGTGAACCCATGCTCCGATCCAGTTGGTTAAAGCAGAAGAAGCGACTTTTGAATCATTTTGCGAAAACAAAATGCATATTCATCCATTCAGTTGATTTCGTGCACAAAAAAGGCAACTTACCCGTAGCACCACTCTAGATGGATGAAGAAAATTTCCCCAACAAATCTATCAACGCATCCTCGACACTTTTTTTAAAAAAGGAGAATATTTGCTTTATATTTGTGCCTGATAAAAGAAACAATAACTACCCTGTGTTTTGACAAAGCAGTGTTTTTAGGAGGAGTGCCAGATCTTATTTGTGTCTTGATCCTGTTTCACTGGTTGTTGCTAATTAAACATCGGAATTAATCAGTTGGTCGCCCCGCAATCCCACAACACCAACAAGATTGTCACCTCAAGGTGCAATTCAGATTCATCACGAACCACAACTTCGGTCTTTTTAGATTGGAGCTCCAACTGGCATGTTGTCGAGTTGAGTTAAGCTGATTTAGCCAACGAGGAACGCAGATATCGAGCTTCTGAAGACATCAGCAAACACTTTAATTGAGTCTCACTTGTTGTGGGTGACCCAACATCCAATAAACTCTCTGAACAATCTCACACAGTAGGTCTACCAGAACGGCGGTAGTGTAGGAGTTAAATTTTTGAAACCATTATTAACTATGAAAACCAGCGGCTTTCGCGTCTTTAAAGCATGTAGCGAACGTTCGTTTTGAGCCCCGCGTTTAAATTGGCAAAAAAATAAAGGCTACTAAATGTCAGGTACCAGCAAGAGAGTATTATGAATGCAAAAGCAGCCACAAGAAGACGCACACTTATGCAGCAAATCCTTGTGTAATAAAAGAAATTGTCGAACATACCCGATTTTAAGTCCCTTGACTGCGATGAAAGCGACCGAAAACTGGAAGGCGACATCGGTGCAGAAGTTGGCATGGACGATGGCGCAGTGGAAGACAGGCCCTTCGTATTTGAACCCTCCATAGTAGACGTTGGATGAGAGGGGCAATGCTCATTCTGTAGGTGACCATGGGTTTCACTGGTCGGTGGCAGGGACAAGAGGCGTCGAAGTGGGTTGTTGTTTGCTTGAAAATCACCAACAGACAGGAATCGCGAACTCCATCGGTGTCCCGCCTGATCTGCACATTCGGAAGCCAGGCGCTGGCGTTCAAGGCGTTGGATGTGCTGACGACTTTGAGCGAGACAAGCTTCAAATAGTTCCCGTGTTATGGACAAGGGATTTCCGATAACTGCTTGCCATACCTAAAAGATGCCCAAAGAGCACCTTTCATGGCTGCTAAGTTCATCCGCAATTAAATTGGAAAGAGTTTGCGATTCAGTCTCGACTGAAGAATCATAGTTGCTAAAATTTCACTTCCAGACATTCCAAAAGGTTTGCGTAAGCCCACCCTCACAACATGTCGATGGCGTTTGCTTGAGATCTCTTAGTGGAATGAGCCGCCAAGCCGACAGTAAAGACGATTTCCTCTGAAACGGGTCAAGAAAACCGGTCACCTTGTATGCATATTAAGTGAATTTACTGAACGCTTGCCGCAACAACTTGCATGTGCGAAACAAGCACAGTGGAAATCCGCAGTGCAATGCGAAGTTTACAATTCGGCTTTCAAGTAAAGCAGTTAGTGCGTCAAACAGACCTGCTACGGCGTGCAGCGAATTCCAGGCATTTTAATTCACCCAAGTGCACAGTAGACAGAACTTTCTCATTTATAAAGGCATGGAACAATGGTTTTAAATAGAGTCCTGTTCTAGGGGTCACATCAAGTGTTCAAAAAACGATGGCAGCTGTATGAACAGTCACCACTGCAAGACAGGTGGACGCGCCGATGCACGTCCCTTGAGGAAGGCCAATCCAACGGCGCTAGGAAACTTGTCGAGTCAAACGGCGAAAAACTCGTTGGACCTAAGTCTTAATGAGTCTGGCGTAACGGGCTGGTAAAATCTGCAGGCTCTGCTGGCTTAGGCGCATCTCATGACTCGGATATGCTGGTTCAAAAAAATATAGGACAACTTTCATCCAACAAAGACTGCCAGCAGTGGGCCAGATTGAATTAACTCGACAAAATGTCCATGGTGTGCCACAATATAACATTTAGACAGGATAAGTATGAAACACGGGTTGAATGGGCTAAATTAAAACAGCCACTTTAGTTGCTAATCCCCTGTTGTACGTGTTTGCAAACAACAGGTGAGTCTGTGCATCACGCAAAATCCCCAAAACGAATCAAAATAAAACAAACTAAGCCGCCTAGTATGAAGATAGTCAAAAGATTTGGTCATGCGTTTATTAATACTACTTTAGTGCCTCCGTTAATTGGAACATTCCCCAGCCAAGTACGAAGGCAGGAATTAGCTCACTATCAGCTTTTTGAATTTTAAAAAGGAAATTTTAGAAAAAAAGAAACAGCACCTACCTGGCTCCGTACTGCAGAGGGCACGCCATGCCACCACAAGTTGTAGACACGGCTACTTTTACCTACACTCGCCCAATTCGGAACAACGACTAAGCGCCAGTAATTGACGGAGTTATCGGAGCCTGTTGCATTCGCTTGTGATATCTTTCGTTGTTCTAAAGATCCAAAAATGATGTCGATTATTCTGGAGGCCGTGTGAAGCAAGGGTGAAATGTTTAAGAAAAAAACATATCTCACGCCACCACACTTGTTTGCAGAAACAAACCCTTAGCAAGAGCCAGCGATTAAAAAATGAGAATGTCAAAAAGAACAGCCTCCCTACATTACAATCGATCAAGGCGTTCTGCAAACCTCCTGATTGGTAAATGTGTGGGTTGACTGCCGTCTCTCCTTAGAGGTAAAGGCTGAAACTTCAATTGCCTTTGATCTTCTGGTGGGAGAGAGATATCGCGAACTTCGCCACTATTGGCGTACTGCAAACCCCCTAGCCTGGCTAATGAGTGGGAAGGTGAGATTGGCGTTGATGCAGAGACGTCATGGCGCAAAACAACGCCTTTCCCTTGGATCACTCGGCAGTCTTAATAGACGAAGGTACCAAATTGCAGACGTATTACAGGAGACTGCTAGTGCATACCCACATGCTCCATGTACTTGTAGTCCTTTAAATATCGGCATTGACGAAAACGAGCAATAACCAAGTCGATTTCTCGTGTACATCTCGAAGAATTACTAATGACCTTATTTCATCAAATGGCTGAGAACAATCATTAGTAAACTGCTAGCATTTACGTTGTCGGTTATGAGTCTTCCAACCCGTACAACTGTTCTGCCAGAGACGATGCAAACTGATGCTTCAAGTCCCTCACTGTTATACTTTTTGATCAAATTTGCACAACTGCAACTCCAATGATGAGTTAATTAAGAAAAGACTCATCCAGTTGTTAATGCTTGAAAGCTTCGCTAAAACCTAGTTCGTTGTAGATAATAGTACAAAAAATAAGGAACCGGAACACTTACGCTCTTTCGAGACATTTTGCATAATTTTGCGACATTCTTTGAGATGGCGCTTGGCTTCCTGGGGGTCCTTTTTTGGTAGGTCCCTGTGTTGATATAATACTGCCTAAGTCATCATTACAAACTAGAGTCGCTGTGTCAATAGTGTGGCTGTACTTTGCCTCAGTAATTTAACCTATTTATTAGTAGAAACATGGCAGTAACATCAGCTGATTTGAGTACAAACAGGGACAAGCTAAAATAGCTAATGAGCATCCAGCTATGGCTTTAACCTTAACATTAAACGGCTATAGTGTGAGTTTATTTTAAAGCTGGTGCTATAAATTAGAATAAGTGGATTGAATAGTAAAATAACTCGGCAAGTAACAACATACCTTGGTCTATCGTACGCATGGAGGAACGTTGTGGATTGGAAAACATTGTTGAATACAGCACCAGACGATGGTCTAAATGGAAGAGGGCAAACATTATGCATAGCGACGAAGAAATCTACGCTTGTTCAGTGCATACTTAAGACAAGTGACTACACAGAACAAATACAATGCAAAAAGTCGTATTTCACATAAATCTATACTAACATATAATACAGCTACATGGCTGCTTCCAATCTGTTCGTCCAAAGGCATTTAAATAAACGGCACCTGAATAGGATATTTTTACTTAAAGGATCCCCAGTAGGACTAAAAAGATAGCACCTCACACTCAGACATTGTGTTTGCGCTAGAGTATGAATGGATACCAAAGACTAAGTGTTCAGCAACATAGCAACCTTGTTATTAAACAGTAAGCAGCAGGGCTGCTGATTCAAGCAATGCGGTTTAAGTAACTCGAAACTTTAGTAAAATTGGATTATTGGGAGAAGCTGCACTTCTCTGGAATCAGGCTTTATTGCTGAAAATGATTGGTAACCGCGGAGCAGATGAACAAGTCCGGATAAAAATAAGAGGGCTAGTCCAAGAAAATTTACATTTTGATCAAAAAATGGGTGGAAGTAATTTGACTGATCCCCAAAATGATACCTAGACATTCGGCGAAATTGACAATGTTGCCTTAAAAAAAATTCAATGTACAAATTATCATCCATCCCTAAGCGATACACTTAGTTAGCGGGACAATGAAACAGAAAATTCGCTTATCATTTAAATGCCCTATGAAGAGGAATGTCTTAAGATTAATTTTTTTACCTCATGAACCAAAGCTTGATACATTATCTACCATGCAGAACCTTCTACTAGCGCATTTATTTAATACAGCAAAGGATGTATAAATACACTTATTTCAGTTAACCAAATGCATGTCATTGCAGCATACTTTCTTTAACTTAAAATTCTTAGCAAATTTAGTACCAAGTGACTCAACTGAATCCGAAGGTTCGTTGATGAACTATTTCAAAAAGATCAAATGTTAGATGTTCGAGGCAGCTATCAATACAAAGTATGAATTACAAACATTTTCAGTACGTGGATCAGTAGGAGCGTAAGTAGCAAGTGATATGGGGCAGTAATGCTATATATCCAAAAAATACATAAAACATCAACAGTACGTACGCTGATCTGTCCTCGATAGTAGCGTCAAGATTATCATCAGTTAAGTCTGCATTCACTGCTTCGCCATTACAAGCCTTATCAGTCATAAAAGGGTGTTGTGTCTGACTTGAGTTTCGGGACACAAAATCAGGGGCAGAAAGATATCTTGGTCGAGAGTGTTCCAAACCTGTCAAAACCACCGGAATTATAATCCATTTTATTGTTGTACCTAGTATTTTAGCATTTTTATTTATGCTGCTGTCTTCATTTTGCTCCATTGTTATCGCTCTGCAAGTAAATTTTAATACTCATGAAAAACGCCCAGTAAAGTGTGACTTAAGATAGTCAAAACGGCGTAGGAGACACAACCGAGTAAAACAAATAATTGCAATAAGGGATTGCAATCGTTGTGTTTTTTTTACTGGTTGTCTAAGAATTTTCATACGTGATGCACTAAATATTTTTTATGAGTAAAATTAATTGCCATCAGCATATTTTAAATCACTAGTTAATAATGTTTTCTATGGTCCAGCAGTAAATGTAAAAGAACATCACAGGCATTAAGGCAACCAAGCTTATTAGGATATTTAAAGTGTAAACAAAGTTTTACCTTAAATTCCTACACAGCAGCTAAGCATGTTAAAACCAAGTGTTGTGGAAAGATAGGGCAATGGATTCCAATTTGAAATTTTATGAAATTTGTCGTGAACTTACTACGTTACATGCAGCAGCATGATTTTTTTCGCGAAGTATTTTAACACTAATCTATGTTGCTTTTAGAGCACATTTTTGTGTTCAGTCTCCTTCTGAGCGCTGATCACATCCAGATATCCTTTGTTACTTTTCGTTTCTTTATTATAAACTGAAGTGTGCTGTTTTATTTTGCTCTTACCATGGTGTATATTTTTTTCTGCCTATTTAACTATTTTTGCTGCCATCGTCAGTTCTTTTGTCTTCATGAACATAAAAAAACTTAATGCAGCTCTACTGAACCTGTTGGTTATCAGCAATTACTAAGGATTTCTACCATTTGATCACTTCTGAATTATGACGGCATTCATTGAAATTCATACGACTATCAGGCGGTAAAGTAACAGCAACGGACATAAATAATTAGCAATCACCAAAAAAATGTATTTTAGTTATATCTTGCCATTTTGGAGGGCAGCAAGAGAACACTGCAATCGGGAGGGAACGCAATTAGCAAGCGTGGGCGTACATAATTCAATTGATATGCGTGAAAACGTTTAACGTAACTGTGTTTATCCAGGGACTAATGTTTATCAGGGCTCCACAAGGTGACTTGCGGTTTGGTACACACACCTCTGCTACATCAATAAGTGTATATTTGGCTACGCGCCATCTGTATTTTTTACTCTTTGTTCGGTCTGGTCTTGTTAGTGTAGATAGTCTACTCTGGCGTGGATCCCAAAACCGCGCAGGGGGCCGCAACACTTTGATTGTTAGATGCCCAACGAAGTGCAGAACTAATCGAAGTTGCAGCCTATTTCCACGTACTACTGATTTTAAATGCATTGGGCTGAACCAATTGATAGCTACTTATTTGCAAAGGCTACCAAACTTAATTCTTAATTAGTCTATATTCATAAATAATTTAACTACTAGCACAATTATCCCCATAGTGCCCCGCCATTCTTTCCATTTTTTCCATGTTTTGTAAGCTACAGTTTGTGTTTTAAAGCACCAGCTGTCCTAATTCTGCTACTAATATACTCAGTAAGACTAAGAGTAATAAGTAGTGCGAAAATTCCGTTGTTTGTTAGATGACGCTGTTTGAAATGAAAAGATACACTAAAAACAATTTTGTAGAATTGACTGGAGCGCTGTGAAAAAGAAACTGTCTGTCGCATTATGCGGCTGTGGACTTAATGGACACGAAACAGTATGATTCAACAATATGGTTTTAAACTGCGTGCCGGTATTGAAAAAAGTCTCATTGATTTACGTGGCAGTTTTTGTATATCTATACATGTCACAACATTTAAGCATACGTCCGGATATCCGCTATTTTCCAGCTAATGCTTTTCACTGAAATCCTCGACGTGCTGTTTTTATAATTCAACACTATTAATAATGCTTTGGCTATTTCTACCTTAGCATGATTTGAGAGTTTATAAGATTTACTCCAAAAACGTCACATCTGGTTTGGTAGTAGTCTTATTTAGTTATAAAGGCTCTGAATGGTATCTAATAAAACACAGTACAAATTTGTGGAAATGAAAATTACAGTGATAATAGGTCAATAATTTAATTGCGTGAGCAGGGGAAATATGCAATATGCCAAAAAATTTCCTTCAAATTCAACTGATATATCACGTTTAGGTAAACATGAAGTTTAATCGTCGAGCATGATCCGGGTTTTTCGCGTGACCCACAGAATTTAGTTTACACGGGAACAAAAATGTTATTTTCTAGGTTTTGGGAATGTAAAAACTTATTAGGTATTGTAAGTTCTATACAACCATAAGTGTTTCATATACTAATAGATTGCCTTTTGTCATTTTGCAAATTATCGAAGCTTTAGTTATTTCGCAGTATAAATTCTGCTATTATGGACAAATTAAAAGGTGCACTTGCCTTATATTAAATAGGATCAGAAAACATATTTGTGAATGATTATTAAATCAAATCATTGACGTATTGAATGAAGTCTTTCAATTGCTACATTATTTCTAAAATTCAGCCTGAGCATTGCGGGATACTTGTTGTAGATGGCATGACCTAATCGTATTTCAGTAACCAAGCCTATGTTATCAGGTGACTTGGCACAAAAACACCGAATCAACAATTTCACTTGTAATATGATTAGTCATTTGTCATATATTATTTATTGCTTTCTGTTCCTTATCATCAATTGCAATCAATTAATCCAATAAGTGTCCTTGAGGCCACGCTGAACGTCATTATTTTATTGGAGACATCGGGAGTTAGCTTTGCCTGGGTTTGCTCTTGACCGCAGTGCCCATTGAGTCGCCGTCGATTCGAATGCTGCGTTCCAGTTCTTTTGCCAAAGAAATGTCCCCTAAGACCCTGGTAACAACTATTTTAAGTTGTTATCTTTTTTAGTTTGCTCATATGCAAAAAGCCATTAATCCACAAGAAACTCCTCCTAAGCCAAAACACGTTAGGGCAATTATTTTAGAGACACATCAGCAAAGGAGTTCGAGTTTCTTATACCCTGCAGTACGGGAATTGCAAGTCCTATCGAATCAAGTCTGTTGTTGGAAATTTCTTATTGTTCTACATAAAGTTATGCGGAGTGGTCATAGCGAGGTACGCGCTGTGTACTTTATAAACTGCATATTAGGCTATTCGTTATGTTCCCCAAAAGGTCAGTATAATTGAAGACATAAAGCGAACATGGGTGAGGTTATATTTGCTAGTATATTTTGTAGGTTACTTTTCCAGGTCGATATAGTACAATGATTGGTCATTTATGCTACGTTATAATCCGGAAATTTACATTCCATCGGAGTGTATTTGATATTTCGCTGTATTAATGTCCTTTAGTATCCTGTCATTCCAGGGGATTTAGAAATTTCTCAAAAGGCTATTTTGGAATCAATTGGATCTAAACCCGAAAAACTGTAAGCTTCAATCCGTGTGATTTTCATTCATGAACATAACTGTTGAGAACTTGTTGAATCTTTTAACTTTTAATTTTAAGAACACTAAAATTGGCCATAGTAACTCGTTTAGACACTATTTCGTCAGTAGTGCTACACTCTTAGTCTTGAATTTCTAGGATTTATTTAATTTGTAATGATGAGGTGCAATCAAATAAATCCATTTTGTGCCGTCTCACTGTGTTGCCTTGCCGAATTATCTAGAATCAATTTATTTATAAATCAATTGCGTCGTTTTTCTACTGTTATCACCAGTCGTCTGCAGTTTGTATAACTCTAGAGCTTTCGTGATTTTTGACAAAATTTTGACTCATTCTGCGTCAGAAATGGCATCCACTGCTGCATGTAGATCGGTGCAAATAAAGTATTTGTCATTTCCTGAACAGATATTTATGTAAATTGCTGCTTTAAGTGACTCCTGTTCCAATACTTAAACCGTAGTTTACCTTACCGGTGTTCTCTCAGCCCCACATTGACTTCGTAATGTGCTTCTCCAATGTTCGCATATGGGCGTTAAAACGTTCTTTCTTGCACCTTGCATGACTTCCTGTTATATAAACCTCTCATAACCAAGTTACCCTTATCAGCTCGTATTTTGTGTTTGAGGTCATCTTTGTCTCTCAGCATCTCCTCACTACTGTGTGCGTTGTCGTTGCTGTTTCTGACTGATATTTGTCCTTTGTTGTTGTCAGATCTGACATCAAAGGAGTCTTGTAGTGCCTATAACTTAACCCTTTCCCTAAAGCTTACGTTTCTTTAATTTTCGTGTTTTTTGTGCACTTGTGTGGTAACTTTATTTGAGATCATTAATAGCTTTCCTTGATTTCGCGTCTAACCGTCCTTCTCAACTAAGCAATCGCTCTATAGAGTCATGCAGAGTTTTGATCGGTGTCATTAAGATTTCTGTTCTTGTATGATTATTTCCCAATTTCATTGAACACTTGATACGGTAATGGCTTGATTGGCAGGATATTCTTATATCTGTTATCGCCAGTGTATAGCAACCGCATGCTCATCATCCTAATACATTTTGCCCCCTTTGACACGTCTTGTTCATCCGGCTGTCAAATCGAAAATCGTGAATGAACAGAGGAATTTCTCAGATCACTGCCGTTTAAGCAAAACCCAAACGCTCCAGTTAAAGAAAGCACTAAATCATTGGTGCAGGAAGTGCTCGATTTGAATTGCCATCTATGTTTACGGGGGCGTCGGCAGTTGTCAATTTGTCGAATGTTTTATGCTAGTCTTAAGAAAAATGAGTTATCAATTCCAGGTTTCCCGGTAGTGTTTCAAATCTCCATAATTTTACATTATTAACGCCCCATAAGTTTGCCTTCAAGGAACCGACTTAGTCCTCGAAATCCCAAGAAAATTTTGACGATAGGTACTTAGCACATAAATAAACGAGACTCCGAAGTTTTTCAAATTGACGGCGCAGAGTTAATTGATACTTTCGTGTGCCAATTAATGCACGCATGAATCGACTTTTGGGCTGTGAAGTAGCAGCCCAAAAGTCGACGGCTTTCCCCCAATAATCCAATACCCATTTATTGCCCTTCTTTGGTTCTTTTGTATCAAAAGCGATCGCACGAACATCAGATTACGTTATCGGTGAAGCTAGTCTGTCGCCACTGCGTCCAAGTTTACTCCGAACATTGGCAAGCCCTTGCCGGTGTTTCCCCTGACGCTCCGCTTAGTGGCGTGTTGCTACTGTGTTTGATGCAGTTCCTTCATTACGTTGGTGGGCGATGCCTGAGGCGTTGGCAGCGTCATCACTTGGCACTTCTTGAGTTCAGCAGTTGGGTACCCTGTCTGACCATTAAAGTTGACTAATTGAAACATGGGAAGCACATTTTTATGCATCAAAGTGTCACAGTAAAACCACTAGTGTTAAATTCATTATGGCTTTGGCCGATGAACCTTCGTGGCCGCCTTAGTACATTTAGCAATCGGTTTCACCAGTGTTAATAAAACAGATTGCACTGTGGTTCTAACCATTACTCCTGGTAAAAAAAACTTTTGAATGGTCAAGACAGGGTTGAGACATCTTCGAAAAGACCAATCGGATTTAAAAGTCAAGTTGACATGT
>UXSR01000568.1:0-26244 GCA_900604375.1 Mesocestoides corti
AAGCCAGGCATGTTGCAGAACGGCATAAAAACTGACTGCAGGCGTGTTGTGGTGCTCATGTTGTGATAAAATTAGCGCCAACAAAAGTAACGATATAATGGCATCCTGTGTGCTCGTATTTTGGTTATTTGTGCGTTGTTTGTCTAATTTTCGGCATTTGCCACAAGGCTCAAACTTTGCGCATTCATTCAATGCTCACTTCGGACCATGCTTTTGTTGCCAAATACCTATTAAAAGCACTAATTCTGAGGCCTGGTGGACAATTTGTTTATCGTTGCTGCATTTACTTGTAGTTGGTGACGTCCAATAAGACGAGCTTTCAATGACATCCAAAAAAATTCGTACTAAAATCCAAACTAATTTCAAGATGTCTTTGACATTTTCAACTTTTTAATACGTCGTTTTACTAAAGCAACGCGTTAACTACTACAGACTGGGCTAATGAATTCGTCTAGTTGCCGCTATCTCACGAACTACCGTACTCACTCACATTTATTGCGTTGCGGCTCCCGGTGCGGTTTTGAAAACTACACCAGTGCCAACAATCCACGCTGACACGAACCGACCCAGATGGTACGTAGCTCAACTTATTTATTGATACTATAGTGGTGTGTGTAAGTTTACAACGGAAAAAGTCAGTTAATATAGTAACTGCTACACACTGATCCCTGAACGAACACATTTACGTAAAGTGCATTCACGTAAACCAATAGAATCATGTTTGTTCACGATTACTGGGTTCACTTGCTGCTCGCCACAATTGAAGACAGGTGGCAAGCTCCGTAGGGGTGAATATTCAGGCCACCGTCACTGGCCAGCACATCTGTCGTTCTGAGTTGACCAAACTTACAACTCGAACTGGAGTTTTATTTTATTACCCTTAGCCAACGTCGCCAAATCAGATTCAAAGCGGTGGCAGTTTACAGATTTATGGGTTTTCCAGACGCAAGTCTTACACAACGTAATTTTCGCCTTGCGTATTCCTCAAATTACACCGTTTATATAACTTGTTACCATATTTGAGACCCGCAGATCTGTCGCACCAGAGCTGTAAATATATTGTGGTGTTCCATTGCGTCAACAGTGCAGACCTCGCAAAATAGCGAAGACTTCCAGTGATAGCAATGTCGAACAGCTGCACAATTGTTTTATCCACCGAGGTTTTTAACAGCACGAGAGTTTATGTGGTAGACGTTGCTGACTACTTCACCAGAAATCCTCGGGATTAAAAAATGACAATTTTTTTAATCATAAAAACGGCCGTGCTGGGGATTTGCTAGTTGAACTTGCTTCAAAAACAATAAGGTCCGTTTCCACAGTTTGAAAGTGTTTCAGGTTCATACAGAAGTAGCAAAACGATTGGTGCTTTTAATTCGTGTTTAATATTGTTAAAAGTGTATATTTGTCAATCAAGTCAATAGAATTACAGGCGTTGCAGTATTAAAATGCACATAATACAACGACCCTAGCAAACGTGATTAAGTATATACGTCTTGGAATTTACTAAGATTTAAAACAAATTAAAAAAGTTTAAAAGTTACAGAGCATACTCTCCTAGCAAGATAAACAAGCCTGTGACTAATAATTATTCCTGCAGAAGAAAAAAGTGGCTTCTTGTGGCCCAATAAGTTATCGGATTTACAGTGAGACTACAACTCATTTCCTGACAAATCAGAATGAGGATAAGAACAATCATCAGGTTCTGATTGGTTAGAATATCAGGTATTGACAATCATGTTTGTAATAGTTCCTTGGGACGACCACGTACTTTCGACTTAAGCGAATGCTAAAGTTACGCTCTTCTATTGAGGAAACCTAGCTAGGACACCAGTCAACAACCTTCTGCGGTTTTGGCTGAAATGAAGATCGAATCACCACCATTATTATATTACACAGCTCACACATGAGCACACATGCTTGAACTAGTGCAGTCTTTGGTCCTGGTCGAAGCCCGATTCGCTTAATCGATATCGACAAACACCCATAAAATATCGAATCATTACCTGGATGTAATAAATACGTTATGTTCACACACTGACATTTTGCTTAATTAAAGTTGGATACAAGACAATGACCATTTGAGAGTAGATGGAACGCGTCGTTCGTGAATTTGAGTGCTAAAAACCAGCTGGCGCAGGATTAGCTGACTGAAAGTGATTCGTTTTGCAGGCAAACAACTGTTGAATGTCTGTGGATGAGCAAACACACCCGTCACTTCCTGCGATCACTCCCCACTCAGCGCTGTTTAAACTGTTTGCTTAGAGTTCTCGAAGTCAAACACTTTGAAGGCGCATTCTAAGCAAACCAAACATCACGTGGATGTCAAGTTGCAGACACTCAAACTCACAATTGCTCCAACAATTTTGGAAGGCAAACACTCTGGACTCTGGACGTTAGGCAGAAGCCCAATGGTTTGTTCGTCGAAGTCAGAAGACGTCTTAGCTTCGGCTGAATTATCGGGCAATGCTTGAGACGATCCTAAACAGCCTTCCTGGTTGCGTGTCATTGGTTTTCCTCAAAGCATTCTCACATTGACTGGGAAGTGAGTACAGCGCAAACTGGCCACTTTCGGCAGCACTAATTGCACGTTTGTTGAATGAGCGATGGGGTTTGGGCAACTGAGTGCACTTTTACGATGATCGGTGGAATTGAATGCAATTAGATGGCAACAAAGCCCTCTAAGTGCACGTGCGTAATAGCAAAATCGAAAGACGGTGGTTTATTTCCTATGGTTTTTTGAGTTACCCTTAATGTAGCGGATGGCCAATGAGGCTGAAGAACAGGCGTACTGAGAGTTTGCTGCGGTTGACCTAGGTGGTTTCGACTTGAAGAGGCCAGGTTACACGCTCAGCTTGACGTGGTTTAAATTAGTGTCAAGTAGTGTCGAGAAACACACCATAGTTTGGTTCAGCTGTGGACCATCGTGATGACGTATTAAACATTTTCACACACAACCAATTGCCCAAGAGCTGGCCGTCATGGTTACGATGCTTTACGGCGTCATGCCCTTTCGCTCGGATGTCATGTTGTGGTCGAGCTCTGATTTGCGCTGATTGGGAAAGCGTTGACTGGTGATATCTTGCTGCATGCTGCAATGCGCACTTGCCAATTAGGCAGGGTGGCTCATTGGGCCTAATTCAATGGGTGTTGGCTGTCGGCGTGCATTTAAATACAGTCCACATACGGAAATTTAGTCTTTATCAGCCGTCACACTCAAAACCCATGCACCTGCAGAGTGTGATAGGAAGGCAAACTAGACGATGCTCAATTGACAATGCCAAGTAACATCTGGAATTTGGGTGTGTATGAGTTGGAAAAAAACGAAAGTGACTTTTCGTGAGCTGCTTTTCCTGCAATCTCTAATCTGAAACCACTGGAGACCTGTCTAGTCTCTTTTGCTTGGACAATTTTCCACCCACCAAGCCATAAACTCAGTCACTAAAGTAAAAGTAATTCTTCGTTTAAAATCTTTGCATGAAACGGTGCCACCGGCAAAATTTATTGCCAAGCGCCTAGTTGAGGAAAATTTTATAAATGGACTCTTTTCCATAAGGGTGATCATTCTGGCTGCATCCTTTAGGTTGCGTTATTTAAATTTTTCGTAGCTAAAGCAAAAGCATTAGTAATGGCATCAAAATGAAGTGGTAATTCTTTAATTTGGCTACCTTGGCTAATATTCTACGAATTGAATGCCTGGGGATTAATTTAATAGTAAAGATAATGATAGCATAGCATAATTGGGATCTAAGAACGCATTTTGAGGATGGCTGTTGCTTCCTTAAAGTTTGCCAGAACTTGCCTTATCGCGTTTTGTTAAGGCAGTAGGCTACATTACTGTCCTTATGCTTGTTGAATGGCTCTTAAGTGGTGACCAATCAAAGCTAGAAAGTAGTCAAAACTAGCAATAACTTTGAAATCAATCTAGTAGGACACTACCCTTCCTACAGGGTTCACAATACAAAACTCGTTAAAAATACACGAGCACTGCGAACCCACACACACTATCACATCTGTGAAAGGTGTGTTGGCATCTCGCGAAGTAACCAATCAGCGTGCTCTCTCTGCTAGCTGACCCACACCTGATTGAATACTTGTGTCTGTGTTTTGCACTTTAAAATCACCCCTTCTGAAGTCGTCTAAAGTCATAAATAATCAAAATGTGGACAAATTGGCTTGACCAAACCCGATCAGACCCTGGCAAGACTATCAAAGTCCACGCCTTACTGCATAATCGCGTAGATCTATGAAGATGATTTAGGAATGGTGCTGTGAGAAGCTTCATGAGCTTGCAAGGTAGATCTGACCTGGTGCCGTTGCCACACAGTAGTGAATTACGCGCGCTTCTTCTAATCAAATTAAAAAAAACTAATATTATGTCTGGACAAGACAAATATATGAGTTAATTTAAATATTCGATAAATCCTAGATCAATTATTATGTTTACCCTTCTACACTTTTAACTCAAATGTTTATATCAGGGTAGGAAAATGCTGCTTTGTTTTCTATTTTAATCTACTATTTTTAACAGCAGAAATTTCAAATTAAATTAGTTAAAGGAGCATTCTTTTCGTATGCATCATGCTTTTAAAGCTCACTCATGGGTCATCTAAATTGTCGGTAATATTTCAGGTTATAGTTCACCCGTTCCATTCCAAACGCATTTGGAATCGTCCACTATTCGTCCTTCCAAGCCTCTGGCTTCTAGCATTCTTGATGGCCACGCCAATGCTGGCCTTTTCCACCGTCTCAACGGGTCTCACGATTGTGAAAACCTCGACGCCACGACTTGTCTGCATCGAGGCCTCCCTTCAGAATCCACGGCTTCAGCGGTTCAAGTATGCCTACGGTATCTTTACCCTTCTCTGCCAGTACGTCGCTCCCATAGTAATCCTCGTCGCGGTCTACATCCGAATTTGTACACGAATTCGCCAGCTTTCCAGCGCGCGGACAAAGAACAGTCAACTGGCGACGGTGATTGCAGGTCCTGGCGTCAACCGAATGGATGTTCTCTCCATTAACGACGATCCTCATCGGACCTTCCTGGAGGTCGGTGACCTCCCGAGTCGCTCGGTCAGCGCCAACATGCCGTCTGGACAGGGGGGCGACGACGTAATGTCCTTGGCGTCACAGCGGAGGAAACAGCAAGACCGCATTCACTGCCATCTCAAGCGACAGAGGCGAGCCAATCTCCTCTTGACCTGCGTCTCCCTCGTTTTTGTACTTTCTTGGCTGCCCCTTCACGCCGTGAACATCATCATGGATTACAAGGAGTCGTCGGCAACGTTGGCGCCGCGCAATCGAACCCTTGATGATGCGATGGAAGGTCGCTTTATGGGTGCGCGTCACATAACCCTAATCCAATCCTTCTGCCTTCTGTGCGTCCTCTTCTCGTGCTGTGTTAACCCCCTTCTCTACGGCTACCTGAATGAAAATTACAGGAAGGAGATCCTAGAAACTGTGCTCTGCTGTTGCTGCTGCCGTGTCAAAATGACACATCGACAGCGAAGCCGTCGGCGACACAACTAAAATTCGCATGCCCCTTTCGTTTGTTTTGCTATTTTTGTCTATTTGTAAGAAATAAGTATTTCATATGATAAAGACTGACAGTCTTCTAACCCAAACTGCTTGCAAGGAATCACAGTTCAAAAGTTAACTGGACTTTAATTCCCTGATTGCCAAAATTTATTAGGCATTTACAAGGTGGGCATTTTTCGTGAATGCAAAAAATTGTCTCATTCATTTGCATTGACGACAGTTTATGTAGACGTACAAACACACGGCTTTATGAGAACACATAAGACCGCATTAAAATTTTTCCCTTAAACTCATATCACCATTTTACCGAAAACTATAAACGTACAGCCAATCGTTTTAGTTATGTTGATTTTCGGTTAACTGTTAGTCAACTCAAAAGGCAGCTTTGAAGTTCTGAAGTCAACTTGTGATGCTCTAACTTTGCCATAAGTAGTTTTCCCCATTTATGGCCATTTTCGCTGTTTTAAAAAGTGTCCACAGTTGCTTATTTAAATGTGAACGCCGAAGACTCGAATAGATTTACAGTATTATTTAAGAACTTTTTATCCATTGTAGGCATGTTTACATTTGTGATTATTTATATTAGGAGATTAAGACAAATCGTGACAGTTTTTTTTAAATTACAGAGGAACGTACGATAACCATAGTTGGTGTTTGTTTTGAAGTCGAATTACTAGCTGACAGATATTTCAGTGCATCGTACGTCAAATTAACCTCCAATAAATATTTTGTTTAAATTGATACGTGATCAAGGGTAAAATTTAAAATGGTTAAGCAAACAGCCATTTTCTGCAGAGGGTCAGAGTGATGGAACAGTAAGCAAAAATAATCAAATACTGCTCTTTTGACCTCAATCAAAGCGGCGAAAACTGTTTAAGATAACATTTCAGCATTGATAATGACTTAATCTGCGGTTTGATCTCTCTTGAATAATAGTCAATGGATTACAACTGAAGACATTGCTAAGCGCTAAACTCCTGACAATTCAACCACATTTCATTAATTAGAGCGAGTTTAGTACACGTAGGAACACAGCAAATCGTTTTCGACGGCTTGACAGAAAGTGACGAACTGAATCATATTTGCACAGTTATTTCGTGCAGGTGGTGTTAGTGAAACAAGCCATTCCTTGACCAAGGTAAAAAAAGCAGCCAGGAAGCAGGTGAGATAAGGACTAGAGTACAAGACACAGACTGAATTGCTGCATCCTAAGAAAGCGCTGTCAAGTGTCCGCTGGCGGGAATGCACAGATAGCATATTGCACTAGTTTACTCAGCGCTGCTAAGCAAGAAGTGCAGAGAAGTACTGTGTTGTAATCCAAGCAGTGCATCGTGTTTCTGTTGGTCGAAAAGATTTCATCTGCTGCCATGACAATATAACCACGTTATACCCATCCAAACCTTGGAAGTCTTTGAATAGCTGTCAGTGGCCTTCACCTGCAACGTCTCCGTTTGCATAAAAATTATTTGTTACTCTGGTTTTAATAAAAAAAAGAAATTTCGAAATGTGTAAACATTGGGTGACAGTGATTGTGCATATACCTCTACTACCTGCATTTTCCACCCGACCATTCGGACGTCTGAACTGTAAGTTATTTACCCAGGCTGTATCACACACAAGCACAATTGAATCATGCGCTGCGCTTGCTCCACACACATATGACGCCACAAAACTTGGTTGAGGTATCTATTAAACACTTTTGCCCCACCCTCTCCAGTCTTCTCTACCTCCGCGGATACCAGGGCATCGCAATCGGACTAGATTCATCGCAGCGGCCTCGGCGCGATCCGAAACCTCATGCCGGTGCCCTCAACAAGTATTTCGACAAATCTGAACCACGTACAGTGGCCCACTCATAATTTTTTGCGCATTATTTTAATTATTCGCACATTTTTAACTAAAATTCTTCATCATATTCACAATTTTTAGCGTTGGGTTGGTGAAACGTTAAATTTGATTCAAAAATAAATATGTGGCTGGGTTATTTTGAAGTATTGTTATTTGTTTCACAAAAAAAGACTTATTTAAAAGCAGTGATCCGGATTTTTAGACACACATAGCTAATTTAAGGGGCAAACACGATATCTGAAGGTCGTTATCAAACCAGCTGAAACTTGACTGGTTACCTGAGGAAGTACTGTTATCGCGTTATGGTATCACATTAAGTAGTAATACGTCGACAACAATGATATCTCGTTTCACCCAAGGTACAGTACACGTGCAGGCGTTAGCTGTGGGGAAGTACCATCCAAATTAACTCGGGTTTCGCGCCTGCACAAATGCATGATCTCCCAGAATCGAAAAACAACCAGACTCATTCCTGCCTCGCACAGGTTAAGACACTGCACACAAACCTTGCAAAATGAATTTGTAGCGCCTGAATGAACCCTGCTTACTGACCACACGGAGACAATAACCCATGCCCTTTCCATTGGTTACTGTTATCAGACGCCTGTCATACCCTCACTCATCCACACACTTGGCTTGCGTGACGCTAATAAACGGCCGTATCCGCTGTTGCCTCTCTACACTCCATTCTCAGGTTGTTATGAGTTGTCAACCAGAGGGTTGTAAGGTAGTGCTAAAACACAAGCTACTAAAAATTATCCTCGAGCACAAGAACTCGGTACACTTTAAAATGCCTTGAATGCGTTGATGCGACACTTGGTCGATTTGAAATCGCAAAGTGCTCTTTATGTACTGATAGTTCATAAAACAGACCAGTTTTCAGCTGCGCGAAAAATGTACTGAAGTCCTGACTTTCCTTGCATTATCAATCGTTTAAATTTAAATTCTTAATTTCAAGTGTGTGTGTGCGACCACTGATAAAAGTGGTGAGTTGTCATTTTGTGAAGAGAACTCACTTCTGAGCTAAATGGAGCTTATAATTAATCAAATAGTTGTTACTGGTCAAAAACTAACTAATTTATTAGTCATTGGTTAGTGACCAAATGATCCTAATTGTTGGGGTTGATTATCCCTGATATCGTAATAGCAATTATATGAATTGGCCAGATAAATTTGATCTCTTGGTTTCGATTAGATACTGACGTGCAGCCATTACTATACTTAGAGGTATGGAAAGTCAAATTTCATTAGTTGGATGCGGCTCTTATTCAAATGGTTTTAAACACTTGAGCTGGTTTGGTAATTAAATTTAATGTGTCCTTTAGACAGTTACATTTCAATGAAATCTCTGTTTGCATTTAAATAAATAAGATATCAGAGTTGAATTATATAAGCACAAAAACAGGTAAAAGATACAATGTAAACGATAAGAGTCGCTCTGGCTGACCATCCGATATTTGTGATTTCGCAAACAACTACGAATCGTGAATTGAAAAACATTTTGGCTGCACTTCTAAGCTCGACATAAATAGATGCAAAACGTCTTTTCTAAGCCAACCTCTCCTAGATCAAATTTTGAATTGAGTTGAAACGCAAAAGTGAAAGACGGAAAGTGGAGGAATCGCAGTGGAATGCCATCGAACACGCCTCTGCCACGTAGCCTCGCAGTAACCAAATAGCTCATTGCTAAACTTGTAGCAGCCCATTTGAACTTTGACATTGGAATCAAAAACAAAATTGATTTGGGAATTGCAAATTATATTTTACAATTGAATCGTGTTGTGTTAAATGAGATTTCCTATCAGGCGCGACGTTTTGCAATGTAACTTGAGTCAAGCATGGCCCTTCGTCAAAACTGCGAATACTCAGGCAAAATGTGGAATGCAAAAATTTTTTCATGAGCGAAGCGGTTTCGACAACCCTCTTTTTTTCAGGGTTTTGCCCTATCAAGATAAGGCGAACACATGCAAATGTGAACGCACAACTCAGCCACAATGTCGCATCCCCGAGCTACTGGAATATTTCTGTCTTCAGGATAAAAAATTACAGGCTATTTCGGTCGAATTATTTATGATTCACCATTAAACATTTTTTCTATAAATGTCATCTACATATTTTAAAATTGTGAGTGCACTGCATCCATCAAAACACTGTTAAATGAATTATTATGGTGGTGTTACATTTTTTGTAAGTTTTAAGCAATTTGTATTTTTAATAAAATGAGTGAGTATTATATTTCAACAGTCTTTTTTTTATTTCGCACGAAGTAACAGATGGAAGGCATTTCCGATGCAGGAAAATTCAAGGAAATTTACAGCTTCATAAAACCACGGCAAGCATTTTGTTAAATACGAATTTGTAAATTTATAAATGCTCACAGGCATTTATGATTGGATGATTATTGTCTAAAAAAATAAAAAGACAAACAACGCTCGAATTTTCACCCCGTTTGTAAATGTAATTTGCATTCCCCAGTGGGCTAATATTTACAAACACCTGTTTAGTAGAGCGTAGACGTAAAACAGCTGCAGTTGTTATGTTGCATTTAAGAGAATTACCTACTAACTAGTAAATTATTGTTTACATTTCAATAATTACAATATTAACCACTCGAGTTCCGCTACTAGTGTCGACTTCCTTGGACCTAAATGCTAAATTATTGGTCTTGATTTTATTTTGGTAAAATATTGTACTTAAATGAAGTGATTAGCTCAACCAAGAATGGCACAAAACTTTTGATGTCTTAAGGTCTGCCCTGGATGATTTAAATCCATCCACACCTTCGGCGTTTTTTCCACCGTAATTCTTAATATTTTAGTGTCCGAATGTGTTCTTCAGGGTCCTGTGTTTGAATGCCATTGACGATAGGTTATACAACTTTGTGCACATTAATGGAAAACTGCTGCCGTTTTGGTTGGTTTTTTCTAAATGACATTCTTTAGTACTTCCTTAACCTATGAAATTCGCATTTTTTTACGAAAATTGTGCAATTTTACAAGTACTCCGAAGTTATTGTGTCTAGGTTTAGTATTGGCGACTGGCGATTCACGTGACCAGTCAGCCGATCACACCTTCCCAAGCTCTGAAATTACCACGCACTACACTTGAAGTTGACTGCACAACTTTCTCCCACCCTTGTCCTTTAGAATAGGTCTTGATTAAATGCCTAACCGTTTGGTTGTGGGTCATGGCAGCTAGATGAATTGTGTGGATTCAAATCACTTCAAGTTCACAACTATCCGCGCTACAGTACAAAGCTTGGAAATATTTGCTGCCCAACCTAAAATTGGTTAATATGGGAAGCAAGTGGAAAACATCCCCATATTATCGATTGGTTGAAACAATTTTTTCCTACAACTCACGTTACTAATAAATTTCTAGTCTGCATCATTTTGCCATGCTTTACAAATTAATGCAACTTTAAGTAGATGTATTAACGGTGTCTAGATCACGAATAAAATTTAAGCACAATTAGGAAAAATTATCTAATAAAGGTAAAACTTCTGCTGTTTAGAGCGAAGTTCTTTCCACAAATCGATAATCGATGCTTTTAGTTTTGATGAGCAGCCCCGTCCTATTGGTCCACTTCCAAGGACATCTACAATACTTGCAATTGGGCACGAGAAATTTGTAATTATATCGATTATCCGAAACAGTTGAGCTCTCTCTACCCGATGTCTTATGTGGTTTGTTCGACTGCATATTTTGCTACAATTTTAACTTTCAATCGTCAAAAGATATGCATCGATTGAACTGTGGAAACACATGCTTCAGCATTCATTCCAACATCTCCGATCACGTTCTCAACTACAACGCCGACACTTCTTTCGTGACTCCGTGCAGCTGGCAACAAAGCACTCTACCAGTGTCTTGTACCGATTCATTATGTAGGTTAGATGCCGAAAAATGCTTACAACCCGACTGCTAACTGATCACTGGCAGTTTGCATACTTCTCGAACATGCGCAATTGCCTCATTCAGCTACTACTAGCGTGGGCACCTCCACAACCAAGAAAGTTGGCATCTGAGGACAAATTTGACGGTGAGTACTTATACGATATTTCATTGCGACGTTCTTACCAGTGCAGCAACACGTGACGTGAACACCAGTCTATATATTCTAGTACAACATTTTTGGGTAAAGTTGTTTGAAAGCATGCAAGTAGCCTTCAGAAGTGACTGCGGATCCCAGAAATTCAACCGCAGAAACAGACAATCTTGCTTCACAGATAACACACTTTAAATGCTACTTACACCGGAACGCGTAGGTCTGTGTAAATATCATCAAGCGGTGAGCCGAGGAGATGGTGAATGGATAGGAATTTGTTAAAAATCTTGCAAACTAACCTGTGCATGCGATGACTGCGGTGGATTTTCACATAGTCCCGCCTGACCACAGTCCAAAAGCGAGATGTTCTTGAGATGTATTTATCGATTTTCGACTGTTCTTATTTTATTGGTTAATTAAGCTCTTCTGATTGACGATCGCAAGTAGCGTTTTGGTCAGGTTCAGATCGAGACATTACAAAATATCTAGACGTTACGGTCCAATTGCCAAAATTATCCACTCTCCAACCTCGTGATGTCGGTGCTTAAAATTGTCATTATTTTTTAGCTAAACGACTGGGCTCGTAAACCTGTCAGGTTGTTGCTGGTGTTGGTGACTTAATTGGGAACAACTGCTGGGCGCAATGACCGTCAACTGGTGCACAGACCTCAATGATTTCTAGCGAATGTCAATGCGGCCATCTCCTCATCACCAGTATCTGACTAAAAACTAATTTGCGAATGTCTGGGACGGATTTTACCATCTTGTGATGACACTGTCCTGCTATACCACTGAGCCCTCTCGCGGTTTAACGGACTTTTGACACCACTAGCGGATGCATTGTTTCGGTAAGGTGTCTGCAAAACTTTAATTGTAGGCTCTAAAACAACGGCAGTTGCCTAAGCAAAAGACTAACTAGATTGTCTGGGATACCATAAAATCACGACGTTCGTGAATCGAAATACTGCCGATTTTTGTCTATTGTGGTCCTTGAACCAGTCCATTTGTGGGGGAATGAACCAATGCACAGTGATAACTTCAGCCTAAACGATCAAATACGCTTTCTGTAATTTTTCGGCATCGCTGAAGATTTAAGCCTTAATTGTCCACAAAAAAACATTCCAAAAATTGCAACGGAGCTAACAACTGCATTCAAATCCAGCCTTTCATAGATAAATCACGATACACGGCTAACCATGGCTTGTATATAGCTGCGTGGTTAAAAACCCATCATAGGCAGATAACGCACGTTTTGGCACAATACTGCTAAGTTATCCATGTCTCAACAATAATCCTATCACGTGTCCGTTCGCGAATACAGACTTAGATGGATTAAATCACAAAATTCAGCCAAACATGACTTGTGTGCAGCTGCGCAGAAGTAGTAAGCCCGACATGTATGGACTACGCACGTTTTGGCACAATGCGGCTAACTAATCCATGTCTGCACAATAATCCTAACACGTGCTCATCAACTAACAAAATAAAATGGAGTCATGAACGCTAAAGAGTACAATTCGCGGCACAAGTTGACATTTTGATATTGTGTGTGGAATAACTCCCTTCGATGTCGTTTCACTTGGCCTCACAGCAACCCTGAAGGCGTACTCAATAAACCCCATAAAGCAATTGGAAAATTCTAGCAAAACCTTTAAAATGTTTCATTGAAATGACATTTATTGCCATGCCTTAGCTCGACGTCTTATAGCTTAATAAAATCTGCTGAAACGGGGAAAATTAAAACGGGAACGCGTCCACCACCACTCAACCTACCTACTCCTCTTCTGACTGTGAACTGTTTTGTAGCGATACAAATTTGCCCCAATTTGAGACATCCGCTAAAGTGAAAGCACATTTTGTTGACCAATAGAAACGTGCTGAAACCAGTGAAACATTAAAATCAATTTCAGGATGGAAACCAAGCCTCATTTGTGATCAGTAAATAAATTTGGTAGTCGAATTATGGTTTTATATCAGCCACGACGTTTTACAATCACTGAACAGGTAGAAGGCTATAAAAGCATGAATGATTGTGAGTGTATTCGTGACAGCATTCAACCTACATGAAAGCTTCAAAGATTCAGGCACAAAATCCTGTCAAATATATTTCATGTGCACAAGGCTATTCGCTAGCATTTTAAACTGCTGCTTCTCTGTCTGCAGACATCTTGTGATGACCGCGTCCCTCAACTCCTCTGGGCATTTTTGCGATTTGATCGACGTTCGATACAACTGGCGGTTTCACTGAATTGGTAAGGTGTCTGCCTTTTCTCATTCCATTAAATCGGGAAATTGGGGCATTTAAGCACCGCTTTAATTAAGCTTTCTGCAATTTTTGGCATTGCTCCAGATCTAGACCTTGATTTTCTACGACAATCACTCGAACAACTGAACTGGTGCCAAAAACTGCAAACATAGTGGGTACACTATGAAGCCCAACATACAAAAGTTGGGCAGGTTCGACATGTTTCCTAGCTATTCATTTCCTTTCCTGTCAGCAAACCCAATCTTTCATGGATCAAATCACAAACATGACTTGTTCGTAGCTGCGCAGAAACAGTAAACCCGACATGTATGGAATACACACGTTTTGGCACAATGCGCGTAGCTAATCCATATCTAACATAATCCCATCACGTGCTCATCAGCTAACAAAATAAAATGGAGTCATGAAAGTAAAAGAGTAAAATTCGCAGCACAAACTGACATTCAGGTGTTGTGTGTGGAATAACTCCTTTCGATTTCATTTTAATTGGCCTCACATTAACCCTGAAGACGTACTGTAATTAACTCAACTATAATAATTGTAAAACTCTAGCGAAACCTTCGAAATCCATCATGAAAGTGATATTTATTGTGACAGCTGAGCTCGACCTCGTGTAGCCCAATGAAATCTGTTGAAGCGAGGAAAATTAAAACAGGAACGCGTCCGCCAGCGCTCAACCTACACCCCCCAAACTTCCGTCTTCTGACCGTAAACTGTTTCGTAGCGATAAAATTTGCCCCAATTCAAGACATCCGCTGAGTAGGAATTGCAATTTGTCGATAAATAGGAAAGTAATGGTACCAGTAAAACGCTAAAGGACAATTTCAGGACATGAATAAGGGCTTATTCGTGATTAATTAATAAATTTGCTGCCGAATTGTGGTTTTTTTATCAACCAGGTTTTCCAATCACCGAACTTACAGAGCGGCTTCAAAAGCACGAGGGATTGTGCGTGTATTCGTGCCAACACTTATATCTAGTGTAAATTAAGTTTATTCTGCATGAATGCTTTAAGGCTTTAGGCACAAAGTCGTGTTAAGTATATTTCATGTGCACAAGGCAATTCAATAACACTTTTAGACACTGCTGTTTGTCTGTCGGTAGACATCTTGTGGTGACCGTGTCCCGCAACTTCTCTGGGCATTTTTGCGATTTGACGAACGTTCGACACAACTGACAGATTCACTGAATCTGTAAGATGTCTGGGACATAACAGTACCGCCTAGTTTTGCGTTTTTGTACCATAACTGTCAACTATTCCACCTACAGTCCAGGTGCGTCATGGCACTAATTTTCTGACATAACGGCATATCAGATGATGTCTAGACATATTCTCGTGATTGGATTTGTTCAAATGTTCATTTTTTACAACAGTCGCTTTCCCATTTCAGTCTGATAACTTGTCCGTTCGTTATCGATTAAGAGGCCCAAGTTAGTATTCACGAACACAGATAACTACGAAGGAATTCTAGTACTCTGATTGGTGCTTCAGTAATTTAGGTACACGACGTTTGTGTGATACTGTAAACTTTTTAAATCGTTTCATCTTTTCCCGACAATTAAAAATTTAATGACAGTGGTTTACAACCTTTCTAACCTGTCGCGTTAGCTTCTATGCCAAGTGAGTTGGCAACTTGGCTGAGGCACTATATGGATGCCAGATAGAGACTACGTCGATTTTAAATTGTAGTTCGGTTATTTTTAATATCCAGTCAACTGCCCCACTAACATGTCGGTTAATAATGAATATTTTTTGACAATGAAAATTCTGGCTTATTTCAGTTGCACCAAGTGTCTTTTCGCTTACCAAAAATTTAAGTGCCTTTGGCACCTGTTTATGTTTCACTTGCATTTGGACCCATAGTTTGGTAAAATTTCAACAGAAGACAGGTTTTTCAAACTAAATTGGTGGTACTAAATTGCAGACACGTGGGCTTTTGATTTCAATAAACCCAAATGTTCACTATTAGGCTAATTAGCTTCGTGCTGTTCATGCTCTTAAATCCGATTTGATCTTTAAATAATGGAACGAGTTTTTTAGCCCTCATTTTAATGCTCCGATTTTAGTTTGGGAATTATTTTGCCACCAAATAGACTACGAACTGTTTCCAATTGCTTGGGCCCGCGACTTTCAAATGAGAAAACTAAAACACTGAAGTTAGGAGATGTGCCATAAGGAGTCCTTTTGTAGGACAACCTATGAGGTGATAGACCAATAATGCCACGAGCCGCTCAGCCTCAGCTTGTTTGTGCTGTCGTTGCAATGGCACCACGGCAATGTGAAGGTCAAAAAACGCTACTGAGGAAATGCGAACAAACTGAGCGTAATCCGTTGTTTTGAGAAACGTCAGCTGAATCAATCGGTGTAATTTAACAAAAATGACACCAAACTGGTTACGCATATCCATAACATAGGCCACGTAATTAGCGTTTGCAATTAGATAATACCGTTTTCGTCGCAATCAGATTTCGCCATATACCGACGTATGTGCTTACGGCACCTGCTCAAATTTGGGAAAGACAAGCACTGGCTTGAATACATTGTTCTCCTTTGCAAACAGAAATCGTCTTCTCCCGTAACGACCCCTTTTCCCCATTTCCCAAAACGCATTTCCCAGTTTGATGTGCCTTGCTGCTTACACAATTCAGTAGACAGTAAATTGTAAACATCAAAGAATGTTATGTTACTGAAAAGATTGGACACAGCAGATTTCATTCAAGCCAAAGTGTAGCATTTACTGTTTGAAATCTGCCTACCGGTTTACTTGGTGTTGTGAGCCTTAAGTTAGTCCTTGAATATAGCATTTCGTAGCCTGCGTGAGAGGATGGTGACCAACATTAGTCCCAGCAGATACGGAAATTCCGTCATTCCTTGTGCGTTTAATTGGAACCTGACGCAGGTACTATATAATCTGCTTCCTTCGATACAGAAGCCAAAGTGTTTGATGACGCGTTAATCTATATTTAGTGTATTTGCGACGACCCTGTGGTCTTTTTTCTCAAAAATGCAGTGAGTTTTCATGTGGTTTGAACCTCTAAAATAATCAACGGCGTGATCTCTCATCTGAACACTGCTTGAATAATGAACCTTTAAGGAAAAGCAGGGGCCAAGTTATAAGCTGCATTGTTACCAGAGCAGTAACTACCCTTGTAGGAGAAACCAACTACACTCCGCAATTGATCAGATCTTTCGTTAAACCCAAAAAGTATTAACGACGAGGAGCTTGGGTCTAGAATGTAGATCACATTTTTTCGATTCAATTCTGGGACGTTATCATTCGTTTCTAAAATGCGCCGAGGCATTTTGGAGAGTGCATCCCTTAATTACTTATCGTGGGGTTTAAAGTACTCAAAACGGCCAACTTCGGTTCTCGTGTGCCTTGTCTGACCATTCTCTATGTGAGTCCTCAAAATTTCACGCTTTGTAGAAAATAATTTGCCTTGTAGGTGAAGCCACACGCTTTGCGAATGTGACTTAACCTTCGGTTAATCGCAAGTTGCCAATCAAGTTAGAAAAATGACGAGATTCGTTCGATCTGTAATGTGTCATCTTTCACCAATGTCGACTGAATTGCCTTAATTGAACAGTGTTATCAGAGGTCAATTGATAGTGTAGTTTACGTGGTGCTTCGTAGTACTACTATTCTTTTAGC
The DNA here is from genome assembly GCA_900604375.1 of Mesocestoides corti. Taxonomy (NCBI): domain Eukaryota; kingdom Metazoa; phylum Platyhelminthes; class Cestoda; order Cyclophyllidea; family Mesocestoididae; genus Mesocestoides; species Mesocestoides corti. The sequence goes on from UXSR01000568.1 coordinate 17,351, forward strand.
CAAGTACATGCGGACCCATCTCCGTTGGTCGGCCTTTGAGCGGGCTCTTGTCAAGGCCGTGTCGAGGCTACGGCAGCCTCTGATTGGTCCGCGTCCACGTCGTATTTGCGAGCCAGTCATTTCGGAATGCGTTCTCTGCGCAGCGATTTGTCAATGTCAACCATTTATCTGAGCTCATGTTTTTTATTGGCTCCTATTCGATTGGCCAATATGTTTCAAGGCCGCCTGTGCTCACGTGTGTCCCAGACAAAGAGCGACCTAGCACCGACACAGATCGCGCATTTCAATTCAACGTACCTCATGGAGCCGACAGCTGACATCCGGGAGCAAGCCAACGAATTCTGGCGTCTCGTTGCGAAGTTGTACGCACCTCAGGTTCGCCTATACCGTTTTGCATATTCACTTATACATTAAATGTCTTTATGCGTTTTTGGATGATTGCAACCTTTCCTTTCTAGTTTGCATAGATTCACTTTTAAGCCTGGCACGCCTGACAGCCATCTTACTGCGTCATGCGTCAACAAAAAATTAGCAATCTTGTAATTACTCGTTTACGTAAGGGGTAGATTTTTATCAAACCGAGAGTTAAGCTGTTGCCTTTTTCTAACGTAAAATGCGAATTGCAACGAGACGACACTCAGTACTATTAGTCGATTTCTAAAATGGCGGATTAACTCTACACGACTAACGTCCTTCTGCGCGATTTGCCGTTGCTGGTCGTGAGTGAAGACTACAACGTGCTTCTGACAACTCAGCTGCGTTTTGTTATTGCATGCGACTTGTTAGTACTTGGATAGAATGCCTCTAACTAGACAATGTCTTTACGTGCTTGGATGAAGTCATGATTGAGAGGCTTTAGAGGGATGTTGGAAGCTTGAAAGTGAAAGAACTTGGTCTCTGGCGCCGACCGACATGCTGCATCCCATGGAAGTGTTGTTCTTAAACAGTTGCAGGCATCGTAGATGAAACAATTATTTTACCGACATTCCTCCACTTAGCTAAACAATGACAACAAAGATCGGCTGAAAACAACCAACCCTAGTCACCGTAAAAATTCTAAAGTTTCACGAATCTGCGGTACACCACAAACAGCTCAATAGATACCACAACAACTTGGGGTTGTTAAGACAAACAATCCCTTTGCATACTTTGACGCTGGCGTTTAATCGTAGAGACTGTAGTCAGATGCAGATTGCCACAAACGATTTTGCGACGTGGCCATGCATTGATGCTACGAGATATTCACAGTGATGGGGGTAATGGAGCATGCATTAGTGATTGCAGTGCGTTAAATGTCTTGTAAATATTTTGCTTTGTGTCAGTTCTCAACTAGACACAAACTTCTACAATCAACCAGTGTACATAGCAAGCAAATTCTCAGTTTTAGAAAAATAATTACACGATTTGCATTCACCTTATTTAATAGTTTGTGATTCCAGATTAGTTTTCGCAATCATAAAAGGTGATATTATCAAAATCCTATAATTAGGTGTGATCCGATTACGTGCATTCATGCCAGCTAAGTATCACTTACTTATTTTTAACTTAATCCGTTTTACATCAGACACGAAGTTTTCTATTTGGCTAATAAATAAAAATGGTAGATTAAATTTTTGGAAATATTTTGCTTCATTTTACATATTACTGGATCAAAAAAATTTAAAAAAAAAATGGTAAATTGCAATTTAACCTATTTGAAATCAACGCAGTTTGGAAATTGACTTTAGAGCGTGTCAAAAATGTTTATTGTTTTTGCTTTTAATTACAACAAGGTTAGTTCGAATAATTTTCTAAACGGCATAATTTCATAATTACAAAAAATTAATGATGTTCACAAAAATGGTGAGCGCATTCTCGGGCGGGCCATTGTAGAAAGATTACCTGTTGCCTCATCAACAAACCAATTGTTGAATTGCGTGGAAGGCCGTGTGCTCAGATACACGTCGCTTATTAAAATCAAGCAATTTATGCTATTTGAATCTAATTTCGACTAGATTTTCACGTTCGTTTTTGGCGAAAAATGACTCACGTGATGATATTTCTCACACAATTGAACATTAACACCTAAATTGTCACCCCTATACTTTTTGATAGCTAATTTGTGCCAACATGGAGATAAGGTGGTAATTTTGGGTGCGTCAAATTAGCTGCGACGGAGACGCTAGCGTTAATTGTGGTGTTCGGGCAGATCCATGCTTAACTAGTTTTGAGTAGCAAGCACTCCTGCCGCAACGTGTTGTGCAGCCATAGCGGCTTTTAGTACATCAACTACGATAGAGATCCGAGTTGACATATAATTGATTTTTTTACGTGGGAATCGATAATGTTGATCTCAACTGTGGATGACGTCAGACCACTGAAATTTGAGTGAAGTACAAGAAGTTCAAGATCTCATTCCAGGCACGTGGAACCATCGAAAAGCGTTTGATCGTTCTTCCGGGACAGTCGACTTCCACTTCGTACTAGGCCATAACTGGTGCGGATCGATGTCATGCTTTCGTGTTGGAGAATAGGAACTGCGAAAAGTGCCTTGCGCATGTTTGCAAAAGCAACTGTTCAAGGATTGCAATATAAAAAGATGTGTTGAACGATTGACCGTCTACAAGAAGATTAGAAAATGTAGATGGCGCTTAGCTTAACTAATTTTTTGATGCAATAGCGGTGTGTATTTGAACTGGATTCCAAGTGCGTTCAAATAGCTTTGCTAGGCATCGACCTCTGAACGAACGGAGTTGCGACCAACGAGAATAGAAGGCGTTCTGTGTGCAACTGGTTGATGGAAGCAGTCTTATTTGGCGCAGCAATACGCAATGCCTGAATCACCCGCGTGTCTGAAGAAATACGCAACAATGTAAACCCGAGTGCGAATTTCATTGGTTAGACGGCATTGGTGAAGGCCTAAGTGTTCTGTGTTAAGATCATCGTCAAACTGCACCTGGAATACCAGATGGAATTAAATCATCAAATTGCAACTCAGTTATCTGCCAGCATGTGCAACAGCACAGTTTGAAACTTATAAAAAAAATTTGAAACTGTGAGACGAACGTCGACTGGTCAAAGTGAATTTACACAGCATTGCGCAAGACAATGCCCGATTTATTTGCTCAGAATGTGGTTTTGAACCAAGATTTGCAGTTGCGACGGGTAGGTCTTATCACGGAGATAGATAAAACTGAGCAGAGTAGACATGGTCGCAGCGCGTTCTAAGGCGCTTAGAAAGAATTTTTTGACTTACTAGTCGCAAGAAACCGAACGCGTTCAAAAGGTGGGATTATCATTGTCGAAGCTCCAGTGTCGATCTCTCACATCACCGAGGCTAGATGGCATTCGTTTACACGACCCGACTGGAAAGTAAAAGAACCGTTTTGAGGTGTAGCCCGACCACCTTATTGCAACAGCAAGGGTGTGTTAGTGATACGGGTCTCTGAACGGACACTGCTTCGTGAACCACATCATGGATAATCGATTGACTCTGTGCTCGATCACGTTTGCTAACAATGTTCGCCCACTAATTGCAACAACAGTCGATTCGTTATGTTTACAAACACGGTGTTGTGTATTTCAAGATGTATTCAGGAGGGCAACAATGATGAGGATCCAAATCATCGGAACCTGGACGATCCTTTAGTTGATATGAATCCGTGGCCAAAGATCTCTGCTGCACCAAGCGCTAAAGCATCTAGGCTCAAATGACTAGAAAGTGATAACGTTCCCATCAAGACAAATTATCGCCAATCGCCGAGTGCCGAACAGGGAGAAAAGTGTCACTGTACCTTTTCATTTACGCTGGACAAAGTTTGCGGGTTTGGAGTCTGACCTTCCACGTGTCACCCTGTGATGCAAAGTCGATCGGGAACTGGTAGTCGTAACGCTGACCCAAGGAGATCAACATTAGTCTGTTTTTCTAGGTTAATAGTCAAACTCTGAAATGCTGTAGGTTAGGTCGTAGACTGACGGGCGTACTGATGGGAGCTGTCTGATAGCTCTATCGATCTGCCAGCATGTCCATAAGCCGCTCGGGTAATTGTTCCATCTGTTTATCGCTCATCTCACCTACGTCGTCAATTGTTACGGTTTGTCGGCCGAAGATGAAAATCCCCGGGCTCAAACAATTGAAACTTCTAGACTACGTCTCCCTCATTAGCACTCAGAAAAAGCACAAATGAATCAGTGCCTCTCTACGCTAATACAAGATCGGACCTTGTGCAAGCCAAGCGCACGTTCAGATGTGACGGCCTACATACCGTGTGGGCGGTCTTAAACGCAAGCAAGAGAAATGAAGACGACGGTGGATGTGAAGGCAAGAATTGGTGTGTTTAAATACGAGTGATGAGGAAGAGTAGGAGACTGTCAAAAGCTTGAAGGATGCAGCTGCCCTAACAGGCACGTCAGGTCGTGAACTCCTGGAGCAAACTACCTTACATTCAAGAATTTCACAGAATTCCTTGACCGTCGGCAATGACCAATCTGCACCCATCACAAACCGCTTACTTTTGTCAATAGTTAGAGGTGCGTTCGATTCTCATCAGAGAAGCCACGAAACTTAGATAATGTCCCTCAGTTATCAGCCAACATGCGCCACATCTAAGGTGTTGACAATACTGTAGCCACTTTACCCTCGTTTTCGTACATCGATGTCTTGAAAACGGAAACATATTCTGGTTCTGAAAATATGTCAAGAATTGCATGAGCATAAAATACAAAGAACATAGATCCCTCTGCCTACATTCACAAGTACCATTGTCTGCGACATTTCAACCAGCCTGCAGCACCCCTGTTCCGAAACGGATGCGCTGCCAAGTTTTCCAAGTCCTCTAAGGTCCTGCACATCCTGGTCTACGGGCAACAAGGAAACTGATATCAGACTATCATGTGTGCCTCACCATGGATCACGAGATTCAATAGTTTACTCGAAATTGTGTAAATTAGCGTTCCTGTCACAAGATTTTATCATGCAAACGTCGCTATAGGGGAACGCTTGCCGCACCCGTGGATTTCCCGTTACCTGTTCACGTGCATTGACCGTTTTGCCCGATGGCAAGCCGATTTTTCATTGCAAGGTGTTTTCGTCGAAATCTTAGCCAATACGTTTGTGGACAGATGAATTGCTTTATTTGGGGTTATCTTTGCCAGTACCACAGACGCAGTTCGAATCCAGTCTGTTCCAAAATCTCACACACACCCAGGGGATAAGCAGCATCCGAACGACCACTGCAGAAATCGTATTGGAAGCAACATTCAGACTTCCTGGACAATGTTTTACCGCAGTATCCCAAGAGCCTTGACTGGACCCATTCAACTACGTCGATCATTTCGAGGAGGGGGCAATAAGTACATTGAAGTTTTACTTATTTTCTTTCTCCTTTCACAACTTCTAACAACCCTGAAAGCGCTGTCCTCGTGCACTCACGTTTTCATCAGACACGAGGCTACTCTGCACCCAGTTATGCTCCTTTATTCTGACAACGATTGCTCTTGCAGTCAGCAGGAACCCTCGATCCTGAAAATTACGCAATCCACCTCGTCGTAATGCATCCACTAGCTCTCACGATCCGTCAAGTCTCTAGCGACGACCACTTACATGTCAGTTCCCAGAAGGAACGCTTTCGTAAACAACTTTGGTTAGCAATGCCAAACATATTTCTCCAAATATATGCTTCCTGATCAGCCAAGTGAACTGGCTCCACGGAAAGGAATCATTTGAAGTAATTACTTACCAAGGTGGAGTAGGATAGTGGCTATGTCCGAGAGATTAATTTTAAACAAAACTGGCTTCTCTATCAAGGATCACTTAACTAATTTTGCCTTCAAACTGGTTTCATAACAAATAATTTGAAAAAGAGTCAAATTTCATACTTCAAGTCTCAATGTATGACGGATTTTCATTAAAGACAACAATTTTATCGGTAACCCTTGACAAAATTTGCCCAATAAGGCGCCTGTTTTGTGCGAAATGCGGAAAACGCACGGGAAATAAGCCGCCATCAGCTCAATATCCACAGTAGCGGATTCAATTGGGCGCAATTAATTTGGTCAAGCTAACCCCCTTTTAATTACTCTGTGGTGGTCAATTTTTTTATTAGCATGCGATGATGACCTCCAGCGCTGATTACGCCATCAACACGTCGTCGAGCAGCTCCACTACATGCGATTCTTCGGGGGGTCGGTGGACAGGCGAGCTGACCTCTGGTAAGTCTGCTCACTTTGACTAAACTGCGCACATTGTGATCCTTTCTCTGCAGAGTAAATTTCATGACGCACACACACACGCACACCGGTACACCAATTTTGAAGTAAATTAGTCCTGAAGTGCGTCACAGGTGTGGTTGCGACAAACTTCCCACTTCCAAAATGACATCAACGAACGCAAGGTAGACTAGGACAGGATTTTTAGCTACGCCAGAAATGGGGCTTTGTGGAAGACACTAGAGTTGATCATTGACGAGGCAGTTTAAATAGACTGATTTCAAGGACAATTTGAAGATGAGTGCGTAGAGTTTGGTTGGACAGGTGCATGAATGAGCTAGCTGCAATCAAGGGCATAACTTTAACATGAAGCTGTGAGCGAAAACGCGCGTTGATTTTTAATTGCTACAGGTTCAATGTCACATTTCGCGTCAATCAAATGTTTAAACAGCACTTTACTTTGTATAGATGCGTGAATAAAACGTCACAACATACGTTGAGAGGTAACCTCTCCTAATACTGTAAAGGCACACACTTAAACCTCACATAATTTGCAATTTTTTCAATGAAACTGATTAAAAAGGGGACTTTTTCATTTGGATGAACTTTGCCTCGTTACTCCAATTTATGAAACACAGCCTACTCCAATGCATCTTAACCGTATTTGATTCATTTGAAAAACGGCAGATGCCAAGAAATAATGCGTTACGTAATAAGGTAGTGGTATTATTGCATCGACGGCAGTAGTTCAAACCTTGCATATTGCGAAAAAAATAGTAGCCCACCATAATTTTTTGCATGTTACCCTCTGGGCTGTGGTCAGCCGTTTATTTGTAGTCGCAAAGACGACTTACTGGGAAGAGGCCATTGGAAAGGAACGCTTGCCTGAAGCATGAGAAGCACAAACATAATTACCTACTGACGATTAATTCCAGGACAACCATTGCGAATAGTAAACTTGATCATGTTGCTAGGAGTCATGACCTAGGTGAAAACCTAGATAATTGGTTTGAAATAACACCACACAATGGATCAAATCACACGTGAGACGTGTTCACAGAGTTTGAATGAGAAGGGCATGTGTTGTCACCAAAATGTTAACACATAAGTCGGGCCCAATTTTCGATGAGTGATTTTTAAAACGTCTTTGCATTTATTCAACTAATGTGGCAACTGTGAAAAAAAACAATCAGTGACAACAATCTTGTTATCAGCTTCCTTCGTCCAGTGTTGATTTGTCGATAAGTTTCGTTTCTATTCGATTTAGGTGGTGGTCTTCAAACCGGCATCAACAATGGTTTAGTGAAATCGGAACCAAACTCTAGCGGTGCGATGCAACAAGGTATCTTGAGTCCTTTTTTAGTTACCTAAAACACAGCTGCATTCTTGTTGATAGTTTTTGCAAATACCTGAATGTTTTAAGAGTTCTGATTGTGGATGATGCGTGCTACAATTTCAGTAGCACAAATCCGACTGGGTTCCAGTTTGTGATGTGTGCCGCATTTACTGACTCTGCACAAATGCACCAAATGTGGCGATTGTGACGAAAACATCAGAGACAGCATCCTTGTTGTCAGCTTCTCATGTCTAGTGTCGATTTGTCGATGAATATGGTTTTTTTATTTGATTTAGGTGATGGTCTTCAAAGCGGCATCAGCCAGGGTTTACTGAAATCGGAACCAAACTCTAGCGGTGCGATGCAACAAGGTATCTTGAGTGCTTGTTTAGTTAATTAAAACACAGCTGCATTCTTGTTGACTTTGTTGCAAATACCTGAATGTTTTAAGACTTCTGATTGTGGATGATGCGTGCTACAATTTCAGTAGCACAAATCCGACTGGGTTCCAGTTTGTGATGTGTGCCGCATTTACTGACTCTGCACAAATGCACCAAATGTGGCGATTGTGACGAAAATATTAGAGACAGCATCCTTGTTGTCAGCTTCGTATGTCTAGTGTCGATTTGTCGATGAATATGGCTTTTTATTTGATTTAGGTGATGGTCTTCAAACCGGCATCAACCATGGTTTGCTGAAATTGGAACCAACCTCTAACGGTGCGTTGCGACTCGCTCTCTTGTCTCCCTGTTTATTTCAATGAAACACAGCTGATTTCTGGTTGACAGTTTTTGCAAATACCTGAGTGTTTTAAGACATCTGATTGTGCTTGCTGCGTGCTACAATTTCAGTTGCACAAATTCGACTGAGTTCCAGTTTTTGAGTTGTGTTTCATGGTGTGACTTTGCAAATGTGCACCAAATATGGCGATAGTGACGAAACCATCAGGGACAGCATCCTTGTTGTCAGCTTCTTATGTCTAGTGTTGATTTGTCGTTGAATATGGTTTCTATCTCATTTAGATTATGGTCTTCAAAGCAGCATCAACCATGGTTTAGTGAAATCGGAACCAAACTCTAGCGGTACGTTGCGACTCGCTCTCTTGTCTCCCTGTTTTGTTAAATGAAACACAGCTGCATTCTTGTTGACTTCGTTTCAAATACCTAAATGTTTTAAAAATTCCAATTGTGAGTGCTGCATGCTATAAATGCAATCGCAAAACTCCGACTGGGGCCCTGCTAATGAGGTGTGTTTCACCAAATGTGGGGATTGTGAGAAAAACATCGAAAATTACATCCCTGTTTTCCGCTTCTTATGTCTAATGTTGTTTTGTCGTTGAAAATGATTTCTATCTCATTTAGATTATGGTCTT
>UXSR01000569.1:0-26226 GCA_900604375.1 Mesocestoides corti
CCTTGGGCAAATTCACCAGTCAGACAAGTAGTGGATGCTGTAAATTGCCAATGCAGTGAGGATTAAGAAGTGCGAATAGACATGACTTACTTCTCTTTAGCTGTGGCACTCGTTTCTTTCAACCACCCTGCCAAATCAGCAGCTTGGTTGCCAGCAGCTTCCTTTAAACATGGCACCACAACTCCGCTCCTACATCGATTCAAGACAGTCGATAACATTCGAGAATACCAACACCCAACAGGGCTATTGATGCTGTTCGAGGCAAACTCACTTCTCAACTGAAACCGACCTCAACGCATCCCTGCGCCAGCCCTCATCAACATCATCTGATTCGGTAAGGATTGAGGTAGCATAGAGCAAACGGGTTGACTTGAGTCTTTCTGACAACTAAAACACAAAAATTGAGAGATGAAGCCGCAGAAAGTCCTGCTTTATTTCCGCCTCAAGGCGATATGCCTCTTACGGAGGCAAAACTAAAAAAGAAGGTGTGTCAATCTTGGTTACTTATTTACTGCCACGGTGCTATGTGGTGTGGTTCATTAAAACTTCAACTAAAGCCTCCTTTTGTAAACATCACTGCAATTCGTGACTTTGGTTGAAGCTAAATCAAACGAAACATTATGCATTTAAGAGGCAATCGTCTTTGCCATATTGATATATTTTCAAAAGAGATAAAGGCCAGAAAATCATTGTTAAATATCGCCTGTCATGTTGAGTCGGGATAGTAAATCATCGCACCAACGTTTATCACAATATTGATCTGTGTGTGCAAAGTGCATATTCAACTCTAGCACCATAAAATGATAACCACTTACTATCTTAAATACATTAGACACCGACACCAATCGGAGAGGTGATGCGAAGCCGGTGGTGAGGTTTTCTATTTCTTGCACTCCTTCAATCAGGGCCCTCGCCCTTTGTCTGTATTTGAGAAGAATCGCCAATTTCTAGACAATTAAAGGAACGCTTCTGCATCCGTTTCTTTTGTGAATCATTCCAATCAAACAGTCCCTTTCTATAGAAAATCGAGGTTAATGGTTTCCTTGTTTTTATCCTTTACAGGTACAGTCGAACTAACAAAAATAACCGTTGAATACTGGCACACGCATCAGACTCAGCAGTGCACAACGCGGTTGAAAAACGTCGGGTAATAAAACGAAAGCAGCCAGTGTATCCTAACAACAGGCATTATTTGCATCAGCAAATTACCTTTGTAAAATACGCTAACATACCCCACATCCACGAATATGTGCCGAGTCTTGTTCCAGCTGTTTGAATTCCTCCCAGCATTCAAATAATTTGCGTGCAGCTTTCTCGAGGGTGACAGTTTCCTGTTTTTTAATAAGAGTGAGATGATCATTAGCCCTCAGCAAAGCATTATCAGCTGCCAGGTTAAGGTCCTTGGTGGCAGCGTCAATTTCCGTCTTCAGTGTCTGCAGACGGCTGGAAGATGAAATTTGCTGACGCATTTGCTGAAGCTTCTTTGCGATTTCCTCCTCTGACTGTAGACGCTAAAGAACCAACCTTGCTGCTAATTAAAAGTTGTTTAAACAATCTAGTGTGTTACGAGCATAAAAAAGTATAGCGCAAATAAAACAAGCTGCAAGACACTTGCAATCTCTACCATGTCTGTCAAGATACATTATTTCTACACCGTCTCATTTAGTACACTACTTTATATCAACTAATCACATTCACAATCTATGCAACCTAAGGTGAACTAAATGCAAACCCCACATCTGACTGTTCAGTTGCTGTGTCTTGTAAAATAGGTAAAAACAAGTTGCTTTTGTTAATTTTCTTAATTTTAAATGTACGTACCACATTGTTCGATGAAGGCAACAGACAACCAGTTGTTCCATTAACTGAAGCTTCCTCTAACATTCTTCTACATGAACAAAAACAATATAAAAAGCTAACAAACGATGTTTCCTTACATGTACCTGCTTCTACGTCATTAGGAAACTATGCTAGGTAGTTACTCTGCCTATTACATGACAAAACATATTTTGCATTACACAGGTGGAAAGCACTTCCAATTTGTGCCTGTATATTTAATTATGATCCCTGTGCATAACATGCCGAACATGAGCTAATAATTACAATAAACTTCTTATTTACATTGGTTTCGTTCTTAATCAAAAAATTTAACAATGTATTTTACATTAACATTAAGGTTATTTATAAAATGTCAAATACGTTCGTCAATGAATGGACTAATCAGGCAAAGTGACACAACATACTCAGTGCATCTTCTGTGGCATCTAGCTGAATAAATTTGATAATCACCTATCAACATGTCGTTGCTGTGTTTCATCGCATTTAACCTCTACCACTACAACAAATGCATCTTCCCTTGCAGAAATTGAAATATCTCAGCCATGTACTAATGTGTTTCCACAAAAGTTTAATTATGCGTGATTTCATCGGAAATGTTAATAGCAGTTTTCAATAAAGAAAATACCAAAAATCAGCCTGACACGCTACTAAAACCTGCATTAATTGTCAACATTGACTCATTCACGCTAGCTAGAAGTAATGAAATATCTATGCACAGGTACATGCATTTGAAATTATCATCTAATTGGAATTGAATTGCTTAAGCTGAATTCCACTGCACGCTAACATTTACCTTGTTGCTTCGTTAATTTTCACCACTTTCTTAAGATTATAAATGCATAAACGACAAATCAAAATTATCAACACAAAAGTCAGACCCGCAAAAATGGAACAGCGAGGTAATCGGAGAACGCGCACACCTGAATGACAGTCCGAAGGTCGTCATGTACGCTGCCACAATACAATAAAAGTATGAGGTACTTGCATTAAGATAATTAAATTGAGGAAACTGCTATGACATTACAAGATTGATTCACCAATAATAATCCATTGATTTTGAGTAACAGCATTATTTTGTCTAAATATTAGTTGGGCATGAATGAAGAAAACTAAATTTTGTTCATTTGGATCACTGCATATTGTCTTAAGTTGCAGATTAATACTAAGCCAATTTGCCTGTTCTCAAGTCCATCCCTTGTAATTTTTACCTGATTGATGATTTATCCGTCCGTGGTCACCCATTTATTTAACTTGCTGCAGATGTGACATGTAACTTCCTTCCGAAATGTCAACAGCAATGTCAGGCTTAATTAATTGCGCATTCAAGCACCAATCTTTTGGTTATTACGCTAAGAAGTTATCAACAGCGATGCGTGAAAAAAAATAAAAGTTTTGAGAATGCTGTGGTTCTACAAATTGCGCAAGTTCAGAGAACGCAGAGCATTCGGTGTAATAGAAAAAGGAGAAAGTAGTCCTAAACGAAAAAATAAATTTGTAACGACGGTGCTTCTATAGCATAGAAAAACCGATGGGTTACACCTGATTAAATTCACAATTTCTTCGTGTAAGTTTTCAATGTCATTAATAGATATTTTTCATTAGCTTGTATCTCATCTTAATTTTTGCGGGTAATCACAACACACTACAACTTCGTACACAAATTGGTCATGCACACCACTAAGACACAGTCTGTCCACTCTACAGCAATTCACACCACGATATTCTAGCATGTTCACGCATCCGTTGCAAAACACAACTGAAATTTGACGTAACACATTTCTGCACAAATGAAAAGTCCCGTTCGTCTTGTGACACTTCCGATCGCACTGCTTGTGTACCTGAAACACCATAACCCTAATTAATACATATTTGCAGAGGTATGCTTCTGCCTCAGAGGGAAATTCGAACGCAGTGGTGGATTTTTCAAGAAGGGAAATCAGGTTGACGTCTGAATTATGCTTTAACAGGACAACAAGACAAGACGCCGAGTACTTCAGCTATTCGTTTGAACATCAAAAGAAGATACAACAACCAGTCTAGTCACCGCTAATACGCATGCGCTCACCAAAGGATATTTTATGCATAGAAGGCAAAGACATTATTGTAACTTTAATACTAGTTGACTGCTTTGGGTTCCTGTCACTGTAGTTCGTGGAAGAGATCAAAGTAATCCTTATAAACAGTTGACATCCCTCAGTAGTCAAGTACACAATGTTGTACAATGGAAGATAGATGGCCCATTGACTACGCAGGCTGCACGCACCCAGTAAAGATAGTTAAGATCGTCGTCAAATCTTGTTCTTCCTGTTCATCTGGTCTTATTCACCAAAGTCTATTTTGATTGACATTGTCGACGCAGAAATTTCCAGAATCACTTAACAACATGCCTTAAAGTTTGTATGTTATTTTTAAAAAAACCAACAAATACTATTGCTAGCTACTTTCGCCTTCACAGACCTAGAACATTCAATAAGTAACGCAATGCCCTGACATTTCTTCATACGCTTTTGTTTTCATACCTTGACCTGCTTCATTAGCCAATACTGTGACATTTGAATGGTCGCTTGCGTCCAAATAGCTCCATTCACCGCAATATACGCCATGCTAATTCACGCGTCGACACCCTCATCATTTCAATTGATACCTCAGACTGGACTTAGTATTTACGCGGGAATGCGCGTTTTTTCACAAAAATGCCTTACATTTGCAGATTGAAAAATCAAAAACTGAAGAAAATGCTTTGAAACTACTGTTTCGGCTTTTTCCAAGAAGGCAATGAATGATTTCCCAAAGAGATGAGGTGCTCACTGAATTGGTGATTTAAATATAGACTGGATTATGTAGAAGGATTGAAGTTAGATGACAGATTGTTGGCAAACAATTATAATTCAATAAAAGTCACATAATTACATGTTTATGTGGTGAAAATGTCCAACATCGTCCAACGCGCCGAAACTGTTGCTGGCAAATTTAGCAGCTGTTAGTGAAGCGGGTAAGACAGTGGTTTTGGTGAGGACTAGTCAAAATACCATCCTGATTTCGCGAAACTAAAGTAGATTAATTACAATTTGAGGTTTTCGTAGCAAGTACACCTTATTATAGACTATTCCAACAAGATACATTTTACTTACGGTTTATCCCTGTTAGTTTAAAGACAAGATAAATTAATAAGGACACCATTTCACAACGTTTACAACTGTCGCCATGACAGAGGCTCTATACGTCTTCTGTGACGCTATGAATTATTTGACTGATTACACTAACAAATTGTTGTACATTGGTGGATTAAAACGGATTAGGGGTGCAAGGTATCACCAAACTTACATAAATTTGCTAAAATAAGGAGGAAAGGATGCATAGTGTATCTCACAAGTCATCTGTTTACGGGGTTCAACGGCGTCTGACCTACAGCCACAACTAAAATGGACGTTTTTCGGCTTGTGGAATAGGTGTTTGACTAGTTAGTTGTCGTTGTCTAAGAATCCGGTTTAACATCAGAATCTCCTGCAACTGCATAGACCACATCATGTCGGCTAATTTTGGGCAAAGAAATTTACACTTTTGGTAACAATGGCAATTCAAAGTTGGCGGAGTTGCACCAGCGATTGTGCTAGACACACAAACGTAGTTGCACAGCTCACCAGAGACTACCCACCCGACCAATGAAATCGTGAACAGGTAAAGTCGCATTTACATACATTGGATGCAAGACTGCGGCGCCGACTTGATGAACCTTCTTCAAACTCGCGACAATGGCACTGGTTATGTCACTGTAGTCGCACAGTGCTTTTCCAACACCGCAGTCGACAACTCTCGCGACAGGCCCGTAGTGGCCAAAGTGCTCTTTCAGCTGGTCCAAAGAAGTGCCTTCGCGAACACCATCGAAAACAACTGGGTAGCACTTTCGAGGATCTGGAAGATTGCTGGAGCAAAGAAGACACAGTGAACTGACAAGCACATATTGATCTCGATTACGCACAATCGTGGAATGTGAGAAAATGCTTTGATTTACGTCCACTATTGGCCTGCAGCTAAGCATCCCCCTCAATATCGATCAGTGCAGAAACTCACGTAGGACACCGCAGCGTTAGAGTGAGAGTCGAGGAGCTAATCTGGATGGGATCTGCAGCGAGAGCAGCCCAAGCGGATTTGAAGAGGTCGAATGCTACGTAGCCGCCTCCACTTGCTGAGTTCCCTTCCACAAGGGACTCTTGGTGTATGTCCACAATGCGGCCAAACTGGATGAATGCGAAAAAGAGGTCAAGCAACAAGACGTCCTTTCCTGCGCCCACGAATTTGACGCAGTACAACTTCCTCGACGTGCAATCCAGAAATGAGGATAATGCTTGCAAGCAGAATAGTGCAGTGCGATGTTCCACAGAAGAATGAAGTGTGCTTAATACTTTGTTTATAAAATTGCACTTTTTGCATCAAAAAGCAGAGCAATAACCCAGTTATGATTGCCAAAATATAAATAAAACGAATGTTGTTTAGACCAGAGAAAAACAGTATACGGTGCCAGAATGCGACACCCTCATTTGTCGTTGAACCATATAAAGAGATGAAAAACATGTATGTGGGAGTAAGGCATTTGGCATTTAATTTGAAATGTCATGCAAAGTTCAATTACTAGCATGACCTCACAACTGTATGTCTAAATTAGACATTATGAGTAGAGCAAAGGTGCGCCATTCAAGCACAGTTGAGTTCATGACTGGATCAAAAAGTGAAAGCAGATCTCCGATATAAGAAAAATTAATGTTGTATCAATTCGAATGACTGTGTTTGCGCTACTCACGGCGGAGCAGGTGGTTGAAGACGGTCCAAATATGATAAAATCTGAGATATCGTAGGTCTTATCTATTGAAAAGCAGCAGAGGTACTTTGACAACTGCTAAAAGGAAAACCAACATGCAACGCTGATGGTCCTGCACCCAAAATGACAGCAGAAAACAAATGAACAGTTTAATTTTACACAGAAATGCTACCGCCAAAGAAATAGAATATCTATGACTTCACTACTTGCTAGTAAAACCCACTTTTGCTACTTATCTCGCGTCATACAGGTCGTTACTAAGTAACCATATTTTGTATAAAGCGTTCCTGCTCTCTTATTTGTTCAAGCACTCACCTGATGGATGACCACATTGAACAGATCAGCGTTCCCGACTATTCACTAAGAAATGGCGTGACAGACTAACTGTGCTCTCAACAGCGATTCATACGCACACCCATGCACACTTTCGATGACTTACTGCAGTTGATCTCACTCATCCACCTCATTTAGACTTTGGAGGTACAAGATTCACTGATAAACACGCTAACAACGCCTACATGCGGTTCGCTAAAATGGACGTGAATCTGGAGAGGCGGTAGTGCAGATTGTTAATTGCGTTCGGATACAGGATTGTCTAGCCGTACGCAGTCTTGTGTATACGTAATAAACAGCCGTGAAGTAAGCCTAGACCATCGGCAACGTATATCCCATTGTGGGGTGATTCGATAGCGAATGTCAGGCTATCACTGGTTAAAGAACAGTGACTAGGCCTAGAATGGCAGATTTATCAGACCTTGCACCTTTAGGACCAATTAGTGACATGTTGTACATCCAAAGACTACTCGCTAGCAAACGGCAATGCTGACTAAAATGTGATAGCCAGGGAGGTGGTGCCCACAATGTCATGACATATAAATGGAGAGTAAAAATCACCTCTACTCTAACCACAACTTCGACTTACCAAAGCCTCAGATGTAAATTCAGTCGGGCATACGTTACGCGCTAGTAGTGAATCGCACGCTTTTACCGACTGCTGCTGCCTGCAGACATTTCCTTAACATTATCGATACAACCTATAGCACCCGTTCAATCTCCACCAGGACATCTGATACGCGCGAAAGCTGTTCATCTTTACACTTTTCGATAAAGGACTGATTAATTACAGGCGATCATAATTAGAATCAATTAAAAGCGGGCTTTTTGAGGCAATTTTTTTTAATATTCGATCCATCAGCCGCGGGTTCAATAATTTACACTTAAATTTATCTTATTGACACACCGATAAAGTAATTGAATTACAATGAGAAAAATTACTGCGATGTGATTGGCTAATGCACCACTTAAGTAAGCTGCTACCTACGTCAGTTTTGATTTTTCCATGCGTAACATCTTAATCCTAGCGGCGCCAATGAAAATCCGTGAAGCGGCTAACGCCGACTTGGCTGCAGTCAACGAGTCGAAGGTTACGAAACCCTCCCCGCTGGCGTGCACTCCATCCGGTAGGAGAAAGCGACGGATCTCGCCAACGTGTCCAAACACAGAGAATGCATTTCTTAATTTGGGTTCGACGATGTTTGCCTCCAGGCTCTTGAAGAACACGCGGTACCTGATTTCATCCTCGCAACTCTGAAGTGATGTGCCGATTTTTTTGCTTGATTAATGCAAAAGTAAGACTGTGTCAGTAAGATTTAAACAAGAGTCGGACACACTGGTCGTATTATGGAGGAACACACATATCACCAGTGCTTTCACACTCTAATCACATTCAAATCCTTTCAATTCACCCGATTTCATATACGAGGTAGATCGAACCTGTTTATCTGACCAGTATAGCCAGCAATGCGTGGACTTACTACATTTTGACTTCCACACCAGTTAGTACAATGCAAAAGACGGTTTGTGTGTAGATCAGCAATATTTGCGTAGTTGATATGAAGCACTGCGTATTCACACGTGAAATGGAGTCGCATCAACTGTGATAGAAAACCAACAATAAAGTTGAACACTCAAAACGGCTCAACTGTGCACTAAAGCTGAATGAAAAGCACGCAGTCTGCCTAAGAGGATCAATGCACATGCTAAAATAACCACCTTGGATTCCAGCTTCAGTGGCTTAGTTACAACACTCAACCTAATACACGAACATAGCAAATTTGTGATGCATCCATTCACACACCCTTTTTCGCAAATTTGCCTGAACAAAACTCCCCATAACTGAGTCCGACTGCGAACATTGTCTGTTGGCTAGGGTGGCAGTGTTTAGGGGACTTACAGTGGAGGCGGAGGTAAAGGAGGCGGTAGCATGTTAGGCCGTTTCTGAACAATCATCGGCATTTTACTTGGAGCTTCAGCCGGAAAGGTCAGGCGACCACTAAAAGCAAGCACAACATTGAGTTATGATGAACCCCCCTCCGAAACAAAAACTAATACGAGGTACAGAGCTGATGTCAGCAGCTCAAAATACTGCTTTTTCAAATGCTACGTGAATCATTATGAGAAGGTGGACACTAAATTGTCCTGCGTAAATTTGCTGATGACTAGAGCAACATTTGTGTGTGCTGTTGACCTCTTTCACCGCCTCAGTGATTACCACTTACCACAGCCGCTGTGAACTCCTTCACAATTAACACAGCATTTCCTGGAAGAGGTTTTCCATTTACTGAAAAAACTGAATGTGCTTTTTAAAACACCGTTACCACAACATCAGCATAGAAGAGAATTCTAAAACCGCTTACGGCTTTGGTTCGCACACAGTGCCTGATCTCAAGTGGACTTCCTTAATTGAATTTATTAAGATTAATGATTGACAGAGATCGTAATTCCACTCATTTTGTTAGATATCAGGAGGTACGCACAACACGCCTGGCGCTCTCTATTCTCGACATGCTACACACACACACTCTGGTGTTGCAAGTCGACAGGACACAGTCAACCAAGGAATATGATAAAACTAACGACGTTTTCCAGCTTTCGCATTAATATTAAACGAATCTACCATTAAAGTACCACACACACTTGAAATGACATCATTCACGTCTTCTTCAACGTGGGTTCAAATGTGCGCAGGAAAACGGGCTTCTTTAAATACAGCGGTGATGAAGACGACTGTGAAATTTGACGAAACTGGAGACGCCAATTGCTCGGCACAAAATACCATGGATATGGTCCAGAGTGTGTGGCGATAGTTCAGAACTATCTAGCATGGAGTTACTTCAATTTCAATTCTGACCAGGCACTTTTGCTAGGACATTTCACGACGTTCATCTCAGAATGCAGAAACGAAAAATGACTTCCAAGTGCCCGTGTAAAGCGTCGTGTTTGGGACGTACCGTTTGGCTGGCGAACTCGCTTCCCTTGAACAACCAGTCGACTTAGTAACTTGCGCTCCAGCCGTTTCTCTTGAACACGCCGCCTCGTCTTTTCTCCTTCGTCGGCGCACAGCCACCGTTAACGTTCTAAAAAAATAACAACAAACCGCGGTGCTGCCACCTCTTAGCTACAGCTGATCAGTCCACTTATTCAAAGAAAGAATAAGAGGTACAGTCGCGTTCGATCATTCATTTTTTTAAAACTATACTAATGTAGACAATAAGACATTTCAATGACGTTGGATTTATCAGTTCTGCGTTCAATCATCTAAAAATGGGATGTGGCCAGTTAACAATTCATAAAAAAAGTCTATCTGACTTTTTCGGTGATGGATCTAACAACTAACTTCAGACCTTGGTGGTGTTTTGTCATCACTTCAGAATTCTACCTATTTAATCAGGCACTTACGGCTCTTTTAGGGCTTCCAAGCGTGACATTATGATTCGAGAGGTGCGGATGGAAATAGGTGAAGCTGCCAACGCCGAATTGGCTGCAGACAACGAGTCGAGGGTTACGAAACCCTGGCCACTCGTGTGCACTCCATCCGGTAGGAGAAATCGCTGAATCTCACCAACGTGTCCAAACACAGAGAAGGCTTCTCGTAAATCGGGCTCCTTTATGTTGGCCTTCATGCCCGTGAAGAACACGCGGTATCCAGTATCAACATTACCACGATGAAGTGATGCATCGACGCCGTGACTTGATTGATACATAGAGGTGAACAAATTAGGATGAGGCATTTGTAACGGATGTTGTGAATTGCTAATGCATTGAGGATTAAGAAGTGTGAATAGACATGACTTACTTCTCTTTGGCTGTAGCACTCGATTCTTTCAACCACCCTGCCAAATCAGCAGTTTGGTTGCCAGCAGCTTCTTCTGACCATGGCACCACAACTCCGCCCCTACATCGATGCAAGACAGTCGATAACAGACGAGTTTACCAACACCCAAAAGGGCTATTGATGCTATTTGAGGCAAACTCACTTCTCAACTGAAAACGGCCTCAACGCATCCCTGCGCCAGTCCTCATCAACATCATCTGAGGTAGCGTAGACCAAACGCGTTGACTTAAGTCTTGCCGACAACTAAACCCCACAAAATAGTAAATGACATTGAAATTGTACTTTTTATTGGAAGTTGTCGAAAGAATTTTTAACTTAAGATAATGTATTCTCTACAATGGAAAACTATAACAACGACCTAAGTTTTCGAGGATAATCTTCACATACTAACAAAGAGCTGGGAACGATTAGATTGAGCAACAAGACATGGGCAAATAAATGCAGATTTTGCAGTGTGTTGCAATGTGAGGAAATTAGTTTAATTAGTTAATATAGCTATGTTTAATCAGAACGACATTTTAGCTTTAAAAAATGCATGTCACTTGCCAGCTTAAAATCATTGGATATCGATAGCAACCGAAGGGAAGATGCAAGAACTGCAGTGATGTCTTCGATCCCTTTCACCCCTTTAATAACGGCCCTCGCTCTTTTTCGGTATTCAAGAAGAATATTTAAGTTCTAAATAATTGAAGAAAAAGGGCGTTTACAATTTGCTCTTGAAAGTCATGGAAACTGGGTGCGCACTGGCTGCGCAAAATCCCTGTTTGATGAAGCAATGTCGCATACCAAACAATAATTGAATGATATTAACACACATCGAATCTAGTAGTACAAAATGCTGTCTAATTAGCACATTTTTTGTCGAAAACACAAGTAAAAATCGATTATTTCTATTAACACTATGCTACATTCACCTCAAGGTATTCCTTATACGACAGTATCATAACATACCCCACATCCACGAATATGTTCTGAGTCTCGTTCTAACCGTTTGAACTTCTCACTGTATTCCACAACTTTGCGAGCAACTTTCTCAAGGTCGGCAGTTTCCTGTTTTGCAATAAGAGTAAGACGACCATTAGCCCTCAGCAAAGCATTATCAGCTGCCAGGTTGAGAACCTCGATGGCAGCGTCAATTTCCGTCTTCAGTGTCTGCAGACAGCTGGAAGATGAAATTTGCTGACGCATTTGCTGAAGCTTCTTCGTGATTTCCTCCTCTGACTGTAGACGCTAAAGAACCAACTTTGCTGCTTATTAAAACTTGCTTTAACAATCTAGTGTGTCAAAAATATAAAAAAGTCGAGCGAAAATAAAAAAAAGCTGCAAGACACTTGCAATCTACACCATGTCTGTCAAGATACATTGTGTCTACACAGTCTCACTTAGCGCCCCACTTTACATCAACTAATCACTTTCACAATCTATGCAACCTAAGGTGGACTAAATGCAAACTCCACATCTGACTGTTCAGTTGCTGTGTCTTGTAAAATAGGTAAAAATAAGTTAGTTTATTAATTTTCGTAATTTTAAATGTACGTACCACATTGCTCGATGAAGGCAACATAAAACCAATTGTTTCATTAACTGAAGCTTCCTCTAACATTCTTCTACATGAATAAAAACATTAGAAAACATGTGTTAAAACTGTTTCATCACATGTACTTACTTTCACTTTATTGCGTAATTACGCTAGGTAACTAATCTACCCGTTATTTGATGAAACGCATATTGCATTACTCAGATGGAAAACACTAAAAATTTGTCCATGCGTTTTCACTTAAAATCCTTAAGCAAAACAACCCAAACATAAACTAACAATTACAATAAACTTACTGTTTACACTGGTTTTGTTTCTAATCAAAAATATCAACAATGCAGTTTACATTAACATTATGGTCATTCATAAAATGCCAAAACGTTTGTCAATAAATAGAATTATTAGGCAAAGTAACAACAAGTGACTGATGCAGTTCAATTTATCACACAGGCAATGCTAAAACACAACATGCTTAGAGCATCTTCTGTGCAAACGCAGACTGTGGCATCTAGCTAAAGAAATTTGAAAATCACCCATCAACAGGCTATTGCTCTGTTTCGTCACAATAAACCTTCATCACTACAACAAATTCATCCTCCTTTACAGAAATTATAATATGCCAGTCATGTATTAATATGTTTCCACATAATTTTAATTATGCGTGATTTCATCGGAAATGTTAGTGATACTTTGAAATAAGGAAAAAAGAATAAATCAGCCTGATACGCTTTAAAAAATTGTATTAATGGTCATTATATGCTTATCTACACCACCTAGAAGTAATCAGATGTTTATGCACAGGTGTATTCATTTGAAAACTAAGAACATTCGGGTCTTTGAGTGCTCATGTTAAATTTCATTGCTTTGCATACTCGTTAAATTCTAACTAAGAAGGGCGTTTTTTTAATGGCTAAGGGACACATAAACTAGGGGTCAAAATTATCGACGCACAAGCCAGACCCGCAAAACTGGAAGATAATCGGAGAACGCGCACACCTCTACCAGAGTCCGAAGGTCGTTGTATCCGCTGCCATGATACAATAAAAGTAAGCGGATCTTGAATCATGACTACGAAAATGAGATAACCGTTATTTCGTAAATTACTTTACCTGTTTATATAAACCACATTATAGATCTCTTACGCAAATTATTAAAGCTGCAAGTGAAAGTCATCGATTTGAAGTGGAAGCATTAGTTTGGTTTAGCATTAATTTGGTATGAATGAAGAAAATATTTTTTTGTCATTGAGATCACTGCGTATCGTCTACAGTCGAAGATTACCATTAAACCGATTCGCCTGTCGATTTCGTATTTTTTAACCTCACCCTCCTTTCATGGCCCGCATTCAGGTGTATAACCGGAAACCTCAAAATCATCACAGGATTCACCTAGAATTTCTGTAAACGCGTAATTTTAATGTTATATAAATGGTAATGCAGAGCATTATTTGTCCTTAATTCTCACGGAATTTAATAATGTAGGTCACGTTCGAACTATGATGATGTCTGAAATATAGTAGGCCAGTTAGTCAGAACAGTAGCCACATAACTTCTACAAAAGCTAATCGGATGAGTATAATTTGGTGCAGACACTTCGCACACTGCAAAAACTGGCAAAATACAAATGGCTAATATATTAATATAAAAGTTTCTATGATGACTTTTTACAATGACATCTTGTTAAGAGCCACCACACAACTGCCACACCATGAGATCATGAACGCATTAGGCAAGACTTAATTTTTTTTAGAATAGTCTACAAATGTGTAATGATTGAGGTTTGAGTTTTTTAGCACACTAGGTCATGTTGAACTAGGAATCACAGATGCACACATGGGGATTTATACACAGATACATAACCGAAACGATGCAGAGAAACTTAGAATTAAC
Organism: Mesocestoides corti; assembly: GCA_900604375.1. NCBI lineage: Eukaryota > Metazoa > Platyhelminthes > Cestoda > Cyclophyllidea > Mesocestoididae > Mesocestoides > Mesocestoides corti. The sequence goes on from UXSR01000569.1 coordinate 14,256, forward strand.
TATGTGTCTAGGTAGTAGTCGGCTGCAATGATAAATGTAAACGCCAAAATTCACAACGGTTTGTTATGAATCAATTTAATTCACATTCGTTAATTTGTTCACTTCAGCCTCGGACTTAGGGACCCCCTTTTTGCAGCATGTCTTAACTCCTCCCACATTAACCGAATGATCATCCTGGATTATTCTCACACAGGTTTTGATGTTAGCACATCTATGACCCACACATCTGAGGTATAAATGCACGTGCGCAAACTTTACACACGACACAAAGAAACCAATTCGATTAAGTTCTTAAATAAACAGTCGTGTCCACGTCCTCTTTGATCTTCTTCTTCATCTCGAGTAACAGAGAAGCGTAATTGGGCCAGACATAACTCAGTGGCTCTAGCTTGGTTTCAGACTACATGCTGAGGCCGGAAGAACTCGGTAAAAGTGTAGTCTTCAAGCATTGATAACGATAACATCAAAATGATCATTTAAAGTATAATACAAGACTTGTAGACAAATGAGAGTGGAGGACTGGTTTAAGTCGAGCAAGAGAATTTGAAGATTAAGATGGGTGAGATACTCAAGATTTGCGACAAGAAATTGCTTATCTAAATATCCAATAAATATAAAACTGCCAACTGCCAGCCTGAGGATCGAATTGGCTTTGGGGTGGGGTCACTAGTTTCAGAGGCAGAAAGTTGAACCCTCGTTAAAGTAAGACATATGGGATCGACAAGGCAGATATGGTATCCAGTCAGGGTCAATCACAATTGTGGCTTCGGTGCTGGGCTTAGTGGTCACATTGGCCTCTTTAGCTGTCGTAGTGGGCAGTGCAATTAAGGACGTTCTTAACATATGCAATTTAAATTGAAACAAATCTATTGCTTCTATTCAAATGGATTTTTCTTGAGGATAGACACTTGAAATCCGGCTAGGGAAGTGAAATGTATAAAATACTTTAATACCGGTTCATGTGCTGGATTTAAATTTTCTTCACATCTGCAAACTTAGAAAGATTTCAAACGCTGAACTTTAATGTGCTATGAGAGCATTTATGCATTTTGCACACCCTCCCAATTTGTCATTCATGAATGCAAAGTGGAATTGATAATCCAAAGTTCTAAACCGTTTTTTCATAATCTCAAACTTAAGGTCCCTTAAACCCAAATTGCCAAGGAATACTGCACTTGTATTTCTAACTGAACGCAATAACTTACATTTCTGTCAAATGGTTAGGCAAAAACATTTTTGACACTGATTTCAATGAAGCAATCTACCAAATGCTTTTTTTATTCAATTTATCGCTATTTTACAACATCCGACTAATGCTTGCTAAGAAAGTCAAGACATTGGCCTTGTAGTGACTATAAACCAATTCCTAATTTGCTCGACGAATTGCATGTTGAATCAATTAGGCAACCTCCATCTAAACGTTTTACTTCTCATTAACCCTAAAGTCTGTATTTTGGTAAAAAACAGCCCAATAATTTCAAAGTATCCCCGCAGTGGTTTTCATTGTATGTTCCCTCTAAAGTAAGAAAATTTGAGTTTAAGTACTCTTCTGCTATTTCGCTGTCTTCCGAAGATCATTTGACAGGATTTATCAAAAACTTAAAGCCATTTTTTGCACACATTAACCATGATATTAGGTTATAACCTGGCATACAAAATCACTCTTTACTTTGACACATGCTCATGTATACTTTGTAAAACACAGCAGAAATTATGCGCAAATCAGTTTAGCACAAATCAGGAGCCATTGTCAACTTTGAACACATCTGACGACACCGTTGGACTACCTGCAACGCCATGATCACAGAGGATAAAGATTCGATCCTTAAAAAATTCCAGAAATGTGTTTATGTTCCAGAGTAAAATCCGAACACAGTCAGGGATCCACCTAGGCAAAAAACATGCTAACAGCTGGATTTTGGGACTTTGCTGAATTACAGTACTGCAAGACAAGGCGCCGAGTGCTTAAGTAAGAGATACGACAGCCAGTCTAGTCCATTGCATTAATCAACTCGTTCGTAGAAAGATCTCCAATGCGCGAGAATTTGAAAGCCTGTTTGCGACTTTTAAAACACAACGTTTTGAGACGCTCCTACAGGTAGTCAATGAAATTCCACAATGAGTGCTTCCCGCGTCATTCACATCCCTCAATAATCAAATTTTGCACATAAGAAGAATAAAACCACTTGGCCCACACAATGTTTTTCCTGTCTACCTGGTCTTGCACTTCAAAAACTACATTCATAGGCACAGTCTACGTACAGGTTCAAATGTGCCTTTACTCAATAATGGTCACATAGTTAGGAATTGGATGATCAATAACTGAAGGCAGTGTCATGCAACTATTGTTTTGGCGTTTATCGAGAAGGCGACAAAAGATTTCCTAACGTAAAAGGTTGATTCCTGAATTGAGGTCCTGAATTCAGGCGAGTTAATCCGATTCAGGCTCTATGTGAGGGGTACGAATTTTTCTATAAGGCCTCCTTTCTGTGGAAGCGTTCAAATAACGTGAATCGGACACCATCCCTTTACTCACTGTTGACAGCAGAGGCGGAACTCCTTGAATGCCGGCTTCACCTGTCATGGTGATTCATCAGATGTTCCAAACACTGGATCCATAGACGTTGTTCGGGAGTAGGACAACTGCACCTGAGGAGGCATCCGCACGTCGGCCACGATGGCTAGAACAGTAAATCTAATTCGGTAAAATAAAAAAACGAATATGCCTTTTTCGAAAAACATGGTTTTTACTCACACGAATTTCTATAAATTTTACTGTCTAATTTTTGCATTGCTGTGCGTCAGTTGCTGTTAGGGCCTATTAGGGTCTTTAGCAAATTCTCTCTATTTCAAGGTTTACAGATAGCCCAATACGAATAAGCATCGAAAACGTCTCTCCAGTCACGTTTACTTTCTCTTTTAATCTAAATTACACCTATGACGTAGGCGTCCATAATATTCACTAGCAATCGAGACCACGAATTTATACGGTAGGATGAAATTTGATGTGGGTACGACATCAAACAACAAATTGCTGCTCACTGATTCACTCAGTTTAGTCTAGAACACGGAAATTATTTGCACTCTTGCAATGTTAAATTTAACCCTCAATTGGACATACACATCTTCGTATAGTGAATTGTCTTCGTACTCTCGTACAAGGGTTTGCTGATTTGGTAACAGAGTCGGTGCCATTTTTAATTTAATGGAAAATATAAATTTCATTTGAATGGCACTTCACACCTGCTAATGACTTTGAATAACCACATAAACATATATTGGAGATTAAGGAATATTACAGCATAAGATAACAATTCAAATATATGGACCGCCCACAGCCCAGTTATTTTACCGTTTAAGCAGCGAATTGGTTTAAGGTCCAAGTCGACATTCTTAACATGCTTCAATGGCAATTATTTTTTCCTGTTTTAAACTTCCTCCGGAATCGAGTTGTGTTCAACCGTGCAAATTAATGTTCTTACCTCAGATATATTTCTGTGGCGAAGTCTGTAACCTGTGGTATGTTGGCTTCGATATATCAGTTATTCAATTTCATTTTCAACCACGTTTCTCATGTTGAAGCCATATGAATCGAACGGTAGCGGTTGGAATATTTCTATTTAGGTTTTAATTTATTATTCAAAATTTACAGTTTGATTTTTAAACAGTGCTTCTGCGTGTTTCTTAAAATAGCACGCCTACGTTGGTCAGTGCAGTGGGCCCCAGCACGTGGGCCTGAACCACGTTGACCCGTAGTAAACACTCTGGCCCGATAAAACTTCCCTGATACCCGCGATGAAGAAAAAGACTGGAGAGGACGGGGACACAACCGTCTACTTCAGGGCTCAACAAAAACTCTTGTTGTTGTGTCGTGGGTGGGGTTCGCGCGTGTGTATTCATACCTCGGGTGTATGAGGCATACATGCGCTAACATCGAGACCTAGGTGTGCGGATACTCCAAGATAAATATTCGTGCTAATGAAGGGGGAGTTGAGGATCCGCGCGTCTCGTGACATGCTGCGACAAGGCGAATCCTGTGTCAAATTATCATACTGAAAGATTGTGCAATTTTTGATCCCTCCCGGTATGTCAAGTTCTATAACCTGCCAATCAACGTTTGTGACAGTTTGAATCCTGCCGCCCTTAGCCGCCCGTGTGGATGTGTCAAAGGTCGTTTGTTCGAGTACACCCTTTTTCTCCGTACACACACACACACTACTGATGTTAGCCAGCTACCCCTTAGGTTTCACTGCACTAAAATGCATGAACACTTGCCTGAAGCTACATTAAGTTTGTTACGTTTGCCCATAGTAATAGAGAACACCACTAAAACAACGGTACCAGATCCCTTGCTGAAAGCTAGAACTGACCTTCCCGGGCTAATACAAGAACAAGACCAGAGCTCGAGTAGAGAGCTTTATTCACGCCAGCCACGTGCAGAGAAGATGTGAAATCGAAAGTAATTTGACTTGATAAAAGCGTAACAAAACAAATGTTAATAAATTAATGTAAATAGAATCAGAAACTAATCCTGGGGAATCGAGGATCCCCAACAAAGCCCATTACACTTGAATCAAGAAACCATATTCTGCGAACACATTTTGGTTGATCTTGGCTAACAGTAAATATTGTGTGTGTGTATTGTAATTAATCAGCTATCAGACAATAGCATTCATCTTCATTTCAGAGCACACATTCGCAGCAAAAGAGTCACACAATGCTTTTGTCCACACTATCAACCCATCTCTCATTGCTAATGCATCAAGTAATTGGACAATGACCATCCAGGCATTTATACTTGGGTGCATATCAAGAAACAGTTGACCTTGACTTTGAATTTGGACCAAAATCCGTAAAAGTACAGCTTTTGTAAACGATTAGTCATCGTTTTATTTTAAACGAGCACAACGAACAACCCACCATATTAAAGTACTTCAACGACGAACAATATAAATTACTTATTCTCATTTGGAGCCTGCGATCTTTAAGGTGCACTGACATATTCTTTTAACTGGTCAACGTTGCAGAAAAAGCGCTTTTAAACAGTGCAAGATAATGACCTAAGTGTTTTTGGTGGCTTCAGGCATACCGCGGTTCACCAGTCTCACGATATTCCTGATTCTGACACACCACTATTTAGCGTTTGCAAATAAATAAGAGACAACCAGATCAAAGTTACCCAAAAAGGAGCACTAGACACTCCTCAGCAGCGGCCGGCAATACAAGGTCATAGATAACAGTTGGGTATAGTACCTTTTTTTCGTCTAACACAGACGAGCACACCATTACTTTGCTTAGCACAGTGGCCACCTTTTAGTATAAGGAACAATAACGTCAAAATTTCGCAACCGCCAGTATTAATGCTCACACAGGATGTCTGCAGTTTTACGCAACCTAAGAATTCACAGTCACTCCGTCGGGAAAAATAGAAATCTTTCACCAATTAACTCTAGTAGGAGGCTCTACTTCCATGGCGAAACACAATACAGTGAGGCTATTGATTAGAGGACTGGCCACGACAAAGTCTCCGAAGACAGCGACAGCAAAAACTATGCCAGATCTATCGAAGCAAGAAGCTCTGTTTACATCTGGAAGAGATATATCAGTTGAGGTATCAGTATATACTACGATTTTCTTCTCAACATTCTGAATTCTCCTTGATTTTTCGTTTACATTAATGTGTTTTTACATACCACTTTTGTATTCATGTTAATTGTCTACTTCGCATTCGTCCTCGCAATCTCTGAGTTTATCGTTTTCAAATGCACCTAAGGCCGCCTTCACAATAGCAGCATAGGCTGACCTGAACCCTTTGGCTTAGACGGTCTTGTCCTGTTTGTCTTGTCTTACTTTGGGAATGTGCCGAACTCTCAGAGCTTGATTAAGCGCAACATCATCCATAATTAGTATATGTTCTGAAGAGGGATGACGACACATAATCCCATACTAACAATCAGGTAATCGAACAATTTCAGAGACCAAAATGTTGAAATCGGGAGATCTTAGGGTCTTTCTAGTTGTCAAATCGAACATCACCTCTATTGGTCGGAAGACAATTAAGCCAAGTTCTGATTAATTAGCAAGTCATCAATTTTTTGGTCCCAATCAAAAGGAGCGTGCGAATCTTTCACCATTCAAACAATAATTGACCTCAGACTTGCAATCGCACAAGAGATAAAGATGATAGAAAATAATTACTTGAATCCATTGTACCAACAGCAACGACTTGCCTCTTCTTCGAAATGGTAAAACAAATAGCTTAATTCGGTCTTGCATTCTGGTATTCAAGAACAAGAAAATAAAGGAGGCTGTCGACAATTTATTATCAGTTTAGGAGAATGAAATGTAACTCCTCGTCAAGTATCTAATCTGTATACATTTAATCCACAGTCGAACGACTCGTTTATGGTATAGCTCTGTGACTAGTGGTTTTAATTTAATTTTAAAAGCAAACCAACCTGCAGTGTGAAATAATGTTTGTGGGCCATGATTGCCAGCAGGAACAGAGTGCCTCAGATTTACTATGAAAGCATTATTGACCAAATAATCGTTCTCACTCATTAAAAAAAGATCATGTGGTTGCGCATAATAAAATAATAAAATAGTTCAATAGCAGTGTGCCTCTACCAAAAAAATTGTACATTTGACCATTCTAATATTTACTTATGACTGCTTCTTATCAATGTCCAACATCACAGAACAAACAATTAACCACGATACCTACTACTAAGTAACCTAATAGTCTTTAAATTAGTAGCAGCTTTCAATTATACATACTTAAAAATAATTTGGTTATTCCACAAGAAACAATTATTCAAAAGAAGTTCATTGCGTTTATAAAGAACGATTATTGACCTTGGGATAATGCTAAATTGACGCGCTATAATCAGATTCGCAAGTGAAATACTTTTGGTACGTCTTAAGTTTCATTTTGTTCCTTGATATGACTTGTTGTTTTTAATAGTTAATAACTTTTGTCACTTTTACCATGGTGTCGACTTTAGCTGATTGCCGCTTACACAAAATCGGACACGGTTACGAAGTATTTGTGCCTGAAATGTCTGCAGTCCTTGATAGTAAATAATTTGTGTTACAATTACCATGGTATCAACTTTACTTGATCGATGATTACACGGTTACGAAGTATTTGTGCCTGACATGTCTGCAGTCCTTTGTCGTCTTTAGTGTTTAGTGGTTTTTCGCGACCCCACAGACATATTGACCTAAATATGCGCTAAAAAATCTACGACGTTGAGAATCACATTTATGACTTTGAAACGCAATGTCGTATTAGTCGTACACTCAATTGAATATTGTATGCATTTAAAAACGGACCGCAACATGCTTACATTATCGCATTAATATTTTTTTTGTAATTTATTCAGAAGCATGTACCTGTTCTCCTCGTTCAAAAGAAACACCAATATAACTATACCGGCGAGTACAACGATATTTGTAAGTCTGGAAATACTGATTGCAGATAAAATCTTTATGTAAGTGTGGTTTGTATTGTTTGCTTGTAGAGCTTTATTCATAAGTTTCAGTAAGATAGGGAACACGCACAGGTCATTGTGATGGTGTTCCTATTCTAATCGAATTGTAATACTTGTGTGTCGTGAGCCAGACAAGTCTTAAAACCTTTGTTGTAAGTTACTTCTTTCCTCGTGAATGCTAAAGATGATAAATTATAGGTTGCATTTATTTATGTTTTGTTAAATGTGTTTACATAAGGCGTCAGTGTTAAAACTGCTGCGAAAGATATTCAAGTCGCTTATTTGAGTCATAAGGATGAATAAAATATGGAGACTTTATTATTAATTGTGCCAGTACATTTATTCAACACTTAATCACAGTTTACCACTGTATGGGTTTCTTAGGCGAGATATTGGCACGTTAACTGAATTTATTGTTTTAAGGCAACCATTTTTACGTGTTCGTTTGCTTTATTTCCAAGAAATCAATACTGAAGCAAAATTTGATTCTGTGGGAGATTTCAAGAACAATCTCACGACGCTTAAATTTGGACCGTTAAATTGTTTAAAGGATGGATTTCAAGAAAGTATTCATGTAGTCATGGGAAATAACGAAGAGTGTGCTTCTTTTCTAAGTATATATTGTCAGTGTAAACGTGAGGAATGTAAGATGGTTTCGAAGTTTGCACGAACTTCTATTTCCTAGTATGAACAGTTGCCTATGGATCTTTGAATGCGGTAAATATTTTGACATTCCAAATCCTCATGCCCACCCCTTGATAAAAGTGTCTGTGTAATACACTTGTCCTTGGGATATTTATGGGTTCTCAATTAGACTCTATGAATTTCCATCCTTATCATACCCTTAACAATGCCAATGTTTTCAAGCCATTTTATGGTTAAATACCCACTTTTCTCCTCCGTCCGTAGTTGGATGAACTTGCAGAAAAACTTCGGCAGCAGAGACAGCAGCTTTTGTCATCCAGCCGCCCACACAAACTGGAGCAAGAAATTGATGTTGCAATACAGGACCTCAAACGAGCCGCTGTTAATGCTTTTACTAGGGCCATTGACGACCTCGACCAAATTGAAAAACACGAAAGTGCATCTCTCAATAAGCTAGCCAGTCGAATTCATAGATGTTGCAAAGAACTCGATTGGTTGGAACAATATTTTTACCTATCTTGTGGATATGGGGTGTGTCTCTTGACATTGCACTCAAAATGCTGCATTAATTTAGACGTAATACAATATTTTCACACCACATGCTTTGATTAATCAGCCCAAACATGACCACTTATCACATTTTCGAATGTCTTTATTGTTTTTAGACGATCTAGTTTTGTAGCACCGACTGGTGTCGATACTAACTCACACATGCGTGGTGCAATCGCAAGCTCTATAGCAAATAGGCGATAATATGTTGCTTTGCCACAAGAGGTGCTCATTCTGTCTGCTCTAATGTCGCCTATGTCTCAGCTGTTTCAATTTGCGTTGATATGTGTGGTGCCTGTACAATTTTACGCGTTTAAAATGGTGGAAATTACAGCAATCAATGCTATTTAATGTCACACAATCGATTTAGAGACGGAGTTGTCCACGCATTTTCAAATAACTAGCATTTGATCTTAATTTCTGCATGAAATTGACAGGAGTCCCTGTATTTTTATGTAAAGGACTTGACGATGCTTATGCATTACCGGCAAAGAGGGCAGGCTCTAATAAAGGAACTGAATGAAATCGAATGCCTCACCGCGAAGTCATCGTCTCAACTGCAGTTGCTGTCGGTGTCCAACGCTTTCAAATTGGTTAGTGGCAGCCCTTTAGCAATTATGAGCCTGTAAATGCGTTCACCGCGTGCATATCCCTAACTCTATTGAGTTTTTCAAATGTGGTGTGGGTTTCAACTGCAAGTAACCTTAGCGGATTTAATTCTGAAAATTGATGCCAAAATCTACTTGCAAGACTGTTGATTTCGAAAAGAGAGTATACTAACTGCTAAATACGAGGCTTTTTAAATAGTAATTGTAATGATGGATTCGTTGAACGCCGACCACTTTGAAGTCAAGCCATATCTTTTACATCGGGTGGTTGATCAATGGTTTGTTATCATTGGTCGCAGCAATCGTAAAATAGATGTCGTACAGTGCAATGATTTGGCAATAGCCTAATTAGGTTTGATCCTGAGATGGACACGCGTATTCTATTTTTTAATTTTGTGTAATTAAGGTTTGAAAATGCGTGTTTGTCGTGAATCGGCACAGGACTGGCTGAGTATTTTGATTACTTCAAAAAAGCGTTTTTGCCAAACTCCGCTAGCCCTCTTAATCTGCATTTCGCTCCTCACTTTCCACTTAATCTAATTAATTGCGCAGTGGTTAAAATTGACCCTACAAAGCATTCTTCACAGACCTGAGATGTAAAGGACTGCTGCTGACGACATCCACAAACATGTCTGAGTTCTGTCATGTCGTTTCACACCTTCCTTCCTTAGTTGTCCACAAGACTTGAATCAACTCGTTTAGTCTATGCATCGACCATCGCTTCTGAATCGGACGTTGTAGACGACGACTGGCGCAGGGACGCATTAGGGAATGCTTCGGTTAAGAGGTAGGATAGTCTTAACCGGGACCAATATCATCTTTATCATCTCTATTAGTAACATTATTCTGGTTTGTTTGCGCGTTGATGCAGAGTAGAAAACGGCACCCAAATTACAAAGGCATCTGCTTGCGCAAAGGAATCCACGACGGGAACTGCGAGGTAAGTCTTGTTCATTTGCAACCTACTGGGAATTCGACTGACCAAAGATGTTGTGTTCGTGGTGTCTCACGCTTCGTAGGGATAATGTCACTTGTTTCAGTGCATTTTGCCGTTGTTTTTATCACTCGTGCTAGTCAGTAGTTCGAAATTTCCAGCCTCTGAATTTTCTCGAACATTGTTGTGCAGTTCAGAGCCGAGTTGAATGCCCTTCGACGTGAATTAGGAGTACATTTTTCTTAGCTTTCCAATACTACAAAGCACCAGGAGTGTTTCACATAGCTTTTGAGATCGCAAACGACGAATTAAAAAGTAACGCCTGTCAATTACACACGACATTATTTCATTAAAGCGTAGCCACTTAAGTCCATATTACTCACGACGACAGTTGAGGTAACTCGTGATACTGCTGTGGGTGCTCACAGTCTTGACTGCTCCTGCTATGGTCCTTATTTGTAAATGTGAAATTTTTAGATGGCGTCAAATCCTATCCGCTGTACCTAATTCGCCTAATTAGAGCTCAAGAAGAATCCCTAGCCGTGCTTTAATTTCACACAGCTGACTTACGTGGGTCACTGAAATCGCTGTCATGCGACCATTCCTCAGGAAGCTTATCTGTTATGCGTTGAAATTACCTTTGATTTGGTGTGTATCCAAACTGGGACTGGTTGGTAAATAGCTGCCGTTATGTCTTGGTTGGTCTATGTGGTGTGTGTGAATCGACAGATCTGGTATTGAACGTCACATTTGTGTGGTTAGTCTGTTTAGACTGTTTGCATGATGTAGTTGCATGAAATTGCCACGCTCTCTTGGTCTGCCTCTTGTGTTAATCAAGTCACTCAACTGGCGTACCAGTTGCAGATGCTAATGCCGGATACCGCGTGTTACTCGCTGGCATTAAGACCAAATTAACGGAGACGGATTTGAGAAAGGCACTTTCGGCCTTTGGCCCTGTTGGTGAGATCCAGCGCTTTCTCGAATCTGACGGGATACACACAAATGGCCAGGGATCCGTCACCTTTGGCACATTGTCTGCAGCCGAATCGGCTTTGGCGGCTTCACCAATTACCATTGGGACCTCTCGCATTATATTGTCCGACTTAAAAAAACCAACCAAGGCGTAAGTAATTTCTTGGTTAACTTGTATCCAAACGGGAATGCAGAAAATTAGATGTGCTTTACGTGTTTTAAACCAGAATCGATAAAAGTGATCAAGTGTGATATGTCATCAGTTTTTTTTTTGGAGACAACTGATCAAATCACTTCTCTGATGGTTCTATACGCAGTTAAATTACTGCAAAGTCGTATTCTCTGTATGTCCTGGATAGTGAAACTACCCTCATCCTCATGATATGTCGGGACTCGCTTGCAATATCGTCCCAGACACGTAGGATGTGTAATGCCTTTAGCTTCAGACTGACACAATTCAATTAGGGCGTAGAATGACTTTGAACTTGCGTTGAGCCTGTGAATTGTTGACTTGGCAAATCGATGGAGTTGTGTGGAGTGTAAGGTGTGGAATCAGTCGCATGCAGCATAACGTGGATCTGTGTAAAAGACCGAATGAATTTGCTACACCAAACCCTGGCGGTGTGAATCAGTAGTGAATGCGTGTACCGCTCCGAGTGCAATACGTTATTCGCGATATCCAACACGACTAGTGGAATTGTAAGCCCTGTCAAGCACTTGACGTGAATTGTTTCACTTAAATAAATCCACTCGAGATCAGACACGCTTAA